>LPNX010550311.1:332392-583149 GCA_001517045.1 Pseudotsuga menziesii
TGCTTTGTGATAGAGATGATTTTATTGAGCTTGCTGATGTGTTGCATGGAGCATCCTTGAAGGATGGAGAAGAAATTTGCAATCTCTCACAAGATTTGTTGACCACCCAAGATTCCTTGAAGAGCACTCAATGTGCACTCCAAGAATCCAAGATGGAGATAGAGAAAATTCATGAGAATTTGCAAAGGTATTACCTACCCTAATACACACCATTCAGCCATATTCACAAGGCTGATTGCATTCTTGAACAAAGGGAGGAATCTCACGAGATGGTGGATCATGAGATGCACTTAGAATTGCAGGTGCTTATGAAAAGCTATGAGGAAGAGAATATTGGACAAGCACTCATTGAGGTTGAGGGGAAGGATGAAGTGTTCTTCTCTACTAGAAAGATGGATGATAACATTCCATATGGATTAGCAAATAAAAGTGCTTATTCATCCATTGATTGGGTGGATAGAGACATATTTGGAATGAAGACCTTGGGAGGTAAATTTTTTTATTTCTGCAATAATTTTTTTGTTGTGACTGACATTGTCTTGACATGTGAACAGCAACAAAGACTTATTTTGCAGCTATTATATACCTCCCTTACACATGCACATGAGGTGCATTCTGATTTGCATGTGCTTGAGGAGTTTGAGGTCAAGCAATATGAAGATCAAGCACTTGCATGGTTCCTAATAGATTATGAGTTGCCTCTAGGAAAATGTTGTACAATTTTGAAGGAGGCACATGATCACACTGTCACTCAGAAAACTAATGGAGGAATTTGTGGATCCATTATCTTGATTGATGAGCATTGTAGGGATTTGGCTCACAATTCTTCACCCCACACTTCTATTTCAGCCACATCATGTGAGGATGAAAATTGGGTGAAAGGATTTTTTCTGTTGATGCCACAAGAGGAGCATGATACTTCCACTCTTCCAGTTGAGGTATTGATGGTCAAACCATGTGGTTTGACAAGTGAATTAGTAGTAGCTGAATTATTCTCACCTGAATCATTTAGCATGAAAGTTTTTCTGTCCATTGATTGGGTGGCTAGACACATAATTGAGATGTGTGCACTAGAGGGTAAACATCTTGCTTGTATCAATGGAGAGACATTGGACACATCAAAAAAATTGTATGAGAAATGGCATGAGAATGTATGGCTTCTATATGATGCTTTCAGTATACATGGAGGAGCATGGGATAACCTCCTTTGTATTCATAACAACAGTGACGTGAGTTCCAGTGCTAGCTTGCACATGGATTTTCATACTTTAGAGAGACTCAAGATGATTTGGTCCCACATTAAGGAATTCCATGTCTGGTGGGAGAGTGTAAAATTTTTTCAGTTTGGCATGGGGAGAGATGAGCTTCTAGTATGGTGGTATGATTTTCATAACCTCATTTTCATCCTCTACAATGATAAAATTTTGTTGTTTATACTGATGGGTGGAAGGAGGCGGATAAAACCATGGGATACCGGCATTCTTAGGAATGAAATAGTTCAAAAGGTGGAAGCAAAATTTGGGTCCTTATAGAGGAGGCAGTGGAATCCGGGAATTCTACTCATCTACCTTAACTGGGTTAGAAATTTTTCAGAACGAAGTGGTATAAGGGAAATGACTATGATCAGAGTGGTGCAGCAGAAACATGGTGGAAAAATTTGCAGCACTGTGTGGTGCTTCTGCTTGAGGACAAGCAGACTTGGGAGGGGAGGACTGTCATATCCCCACATTTTGATCGCCAGAAGTGTTGACCTTGCCTAGCACCAAGGGGGTCAAAAGATGCATTAAATAAATTAACCTAGAATATTTTATTTAAATGTCACTTAGGATGCATGTACTTGCTATATTAATTGTCACTAAATATTATTATGAAATTAATTAGGTGGAAAATAAGTTTCCATTAACAGGAGGGCCACTTGGGCAAGCCAACTTGCCAAGGGAAAATTAGAAACTGTATGACAAAATCAACCAGACAAGAAAAGGGAAAGTGCCAAAATATATGACAAAAGCAGTCAAATACAAAAGAGGCAACAATTGACAAAGGAGGGTGCAGTTTCCTTTTTGGAGTTCAGTCATAAAAATAGGAAAGCCAAGAAAAGCTGTCATAGGGAAAATTAGCAACTATGGTTCAAGGAAAGCAAAGTTTCCAAATTGGATGAATATGGATGAAAGGGAAACATCTTTATTGTCTTACACATGCTAATTTACTCAAGGAGGGCGAATTTGTGGCTAGGGTTAGGGTTTAGCAAGTGGTAACTTGCTTAACAAGAGATTGACTTGCTCAACAAGTCACCCAGGTTTATTTAAAGGCATTTGGAGCTCCATTTCTGAGTTTGGATGTTTATTATGTTGATTTTTATGAAGCTAAGGCTTCCTTTCTGAGTGTTCTACCTCAGGTTCTTGGGAGATGCGCCCCAAGGTTCTCATTCCCTCTCTCCTCTTCCCCTCTTCTCCCCTTCTCATTGCAAGTTACATTGGAGCTATGGAGCAGCCTCTTTGAGTTGATTCAGGATTTGTTAGAAGCCTACAGCCATCCATTACTGTACCTCATATTTCATTAACAGGTCCAATATTTTTCAATATCTAAGGGTTCAAACCTCCATGCCCTTCCTTGTATTATGTCAATAAAATGCATTGCAA
The DNA here is from genome assembly GCA_001517045.1 of Pseudotsuga menziesii. Classification (NCBI taxonomy): domain Eukaryota; kingdom Viridiplantae; phylum Streptophyta; class Pinopsida; order Pinales; family Pinaceae; genus Pseudotsuga; species Pseudotsuga menziesii. Next base: position 335,032 of record LPNX010550311.1, read on the forward strand.
TGATGCACAATGTTGAAGAGAGTTTTATAGTTAATGGATGAGAGAATTTTCTATTTTATTGGCTGTAATATGATATCAAAAACATTCTCTGCAATTTTTATTCAAATATGTTTCGAAATGGTTGAGATTTACTAATTTTAAATCAACCTAGTCTAGATTTGCATTGGAAAATAACTAGTTTTACTGTAACTTCCATATTTCGACTTGTATGACTTCACATAACCCCATTATTTTTCTGATGAGTCATTAATAGACGTATATAAGTCCCCCAAGTCCAAAAAATAGAATCTGAACCCCCCTTACCCTATTTGTAAAGGCTTGAATATGGAGATAGTGAGCTGCCCGACGAGCTAGTCTCACCTTTACAACTTGCAGAATATTTTCCTTTTCCTCTGATGTGTTATTTACCTACATAAACATTTGTATACTGTAATATAACTTTACATCAGAGCCATAATCAATTTACCCAAGCCCCTGGTTGAAAAAGGCTGAACTACTCTTCCTAGTTTCACAGTTTGGCTGCCCAGAAGCGTGGAAGTAGGTTTCCGCATAGTTGATTCTGAAACCTAAATGGCACCAGATCTAAATGTGTTAGCGAAGAGGAAATTCTATGTCTAAAATATCTTTGGTTGCTTCCTGCTGATCACTCCTCTTGCCTACAAAATTTCCTAGAAAAAACCCCTGACTTTCCTTGTCCGAAGAGGCTCTGAGTGGTTTGATTCAAAGTTCATAATCTGTAATTTAAATTAGAGAATTAGATAGTGTTCAGGTCTGTACACCAGACTTGGGACATTACAATCATTGTTTTGTTTGTTAAATAACATTAGATTTTTTAGATTAATCTAAAAATAAACAACTTCAAAAATCCAATAAACTTGAAAATTACTTTTATGGTACTCTTTTAGTGACAAAAAAAAATCTCTAAGATTTTAAAACACTTGACTTCTATAAGGGATTTTGTGTCTCGAAAGTGTGGACACGGCCAATGCCCTTGTAGTGTGGTATTGTTATTCGATATTGGAATCCATCCAAGCATGCAAGCTATATATGATTGAACAATACCAAACCTGTTGGGAGAAAATTATAGCTAAACAAATATCAATATGAAACTTGTTGTTTAATCCACACACAAATTCATAGTAAGCAAGCAAAGAATTCAAAACAATTCATGATTACCTTAGCACACTTTTTCAATAACATTGGACTTAGATTATGGAGATTGGAGTGGATACTTCCCCCCCCCAATTTACACGTCAGAGACTCAAATTCTCATAAAGAGGCTACAGGGTTGCTCAGCAAATGATATTTTCACCGTATCTTGCACCTGGATGAACTCCAATTCATATCTTATTCTCTACAAAATATTCACTACTAGAAACAAATTGTTCCATCTCTTCAAATAATGGCTCGGCTGCTCAAATCCATGAAATTTTCAGGAAAAATATTCTTCCCAAGCTTCAAATATCTAAACTTTCCTCAATCACAGAAACTACCCCAAGGCGAATTGCTCAAACCACTAGAAAATTCAAAGTTTGAATTAGAAAAAACCTCGAAAAGCTCTTGGAATGCCATAACATTAGGAAATGTCTAGGTTAATTAATTAAATAAATGGGTTAATTAATTGAATAATACAATCCTATGCTCTATAGACATTTCAAAATTTGATATAATATTGAAGGATTATTTAGAAACTAGTCCTTCTTTTGAGATTTATAAAAAAAATCTCTTTCTGTAATAAAGGGTAAATTTCAAAATTGGAATTTTATTTTAAGTGTATTTTACAAAATATACTTGTAGGAAGCTCTAGTGTTGGAAGGACTAGGAAGGATTCAATTTTGATCACCGATTCAATTCCTACATGTAGAACTTGTTTCTAGCAACAAAAAAAATCATTTGAAACATCTTTCGGTAGAACAATTTATTTTTTCAACTAAAAACACTACTCTAGTGATGAATACTTGGAAAAAATATTATTTTAGATTTTTATAAAAAGCAATTATACTAACAACAATAATTTCCATAAAAAACGTAGTTTTTAAAATTAAATGTATGAGAAAAAAATCATGTTTTTGGCATATTCACATTTTTTCTCCATAAATATTTAACATTCTATCTGTTGGTGCCAGAAATTGTTCTAAGACTACAAGAGAACAAGCCAACACAATCTCAATAAACACAATAAAGTAAAATAGGGTTTTCTAGGGTTTTGGTTGAACAGTTTGAAGACAAGAAGGAAAACATTCATAAGACCAAAGCAAACACTAAATCATGAGCATTTGAATGACTGAGATGCATAACATATAAACCATAATCCAACAGAATAAACACAATACTGAGTTTCACCCATAGTTAGCAAGCATTTCAAGCATAAAAACATCAAACAGAAAATGAATATACCAACTGAGTAATTAACACAAATTAGAAATGAAACCAGTCAATAATCTAAAGGGCATATAGTGCATGTATTTCATAGTTTAGTCATCAAAAACACATAAGATTATTTACACTTAGCTCATAAACAAATCCTGATAGCCTCTCCTTGTCAGCAAAAATCGAACCCTTTTGTCCTCTTTCAGACTTACATTTATCTATTCTTTCACAAACCGTTGCATAATTGAACCCTAACTACTTTTAGGTCATCTATCGAATTGTTCAATATAAACTAACATTATACAAAAATAAAATAAAATAACTTTTCACACTAACTAATAACTGCTCTCCTAGTCTTTTGGTGCTTCAGCTAATAGAGCAATTCCCTCCAAAGCCTGAGATTTCCTTCTAGCTTTCAAGTGGTCTGCTTCCAAGTCTGCAACTTTCTTTGTTAACTCTTCATTCTGTTGATTCAACTCTTGGATAGTTTGCTTTAATTCTGTAAACTGATTCTCTGTCTGTCAGGTGTTGAACTGCATGCCCCAATCTTCTCTGACCGTTTTGACACTCCAAATGACCGCTCCCCAAAGCCCTAATTTTACTCTGTTTCAAAATTTCAATTTTCAAGTACTAATTTTTTGCCATGATATCCACCTTCTCTACGTGCGTTTCAGGAAAAAACGTGATTTGAAACGCCTTTGTCTCATTATGGTCTTCTATCATTATTGCCTCACTTCTGCAAGAAACCACCACGATTCACCTTCATGATGATACTAACACTTGTCACAGTGATTAATATTTGAATGTTTCCATGGTATCGACGTCTTCCATCACTAACAACTAATTTTTCTTAGCATCAGCGATCAGAGCCCCAAGACTGAATGAATCAACAATTCCCATTACTAACTTGTCGGCGACCGGAAGCAGTAATCTCTAATGCATCAGAACCTCAAGACACTATGCTGCCGCAGAGTCAGTGCTTTAGAACACTAGCTTCACAATTGGCGATCGGAAGCTTTAGAAACTATCTTTAAACCATTAGATTCATAATCGACGATCAGAAGCTTTATCAACTATTTCATCAGAGCTTTAAACCACTGTGTTGCCACAGTGTTGGCGACATAAACCACTAGCTTTGCAATCGGTGATCAGAAGCTCTATCAACTATCTTGTCGACGCTTTAAACAACTATGATGTCATAGTGTCTGTGCTTTAGACCACTAGCTTCTTGATTGGCGATCTGAAGCTCTAGCAACTACCCCATCACAGCTTTATACTAGATTGCTGCCGCAGTGTCGACGACATAGAGAACGAAATCTCCGCAACGTTGAATGATGATTTTTAACTTTCCACGACTTTCTCGCAGCGCCTATGTGCATTTGTTTTTGGCTTGTGCTACAAGAAAATTCAAGTTAACGATTTTCAAAAATTAAACTCATGATATAGGGTTAGACTTGATTTAGGGAACCTAAGCAAACTTTAATGTTATTTTTAAGACTTTTTAATCCATATAAGCCTTATATAAGCCCTTTGATAATGAAATCAAACCAAAAATTGTAAAAATAAACTAAAAAGAATCAAATAACATGGAAGCTAAAGGGAAAAAACTAAAACTATCCCAATCAACAAAATTTTCTAGGAATAAAAAGTAAAACCAAGCTTCAAAACATAAATAAAAGTATTAAAAGATGGAAAACAAAAACATGACCTAACATCTGGCTCCTGCTACGGGATGAAGTCCTCCCTGCAAGGCTTCAAGAACTTGTAGACCAGTGCCTTCTGTCATGTAACTGAACCTATTTGCTACTCTGCAAAACATCCATTGGGCTATGGATTCTTTATTCAATCCTTCACACACTGGTATATACAATGAAATTCAAATCTCTTTCCTTCAAATAATGTAAAAGTATTTGAGGAACCTTCCATTTACTAAATTAAATTGTAATCCCATTTCCAATGTAACTAGGAAATTTTTTTATCAACCCACGAAAACTTGCTTCCAAATTCGAATATATGTATAATAAAAAATATTGGAAAACATGAAGAGTAAATATCTAGCAACTTGTACTCACTTTCATCAAATGACGTCTCTAAGATAACAGATTTATAATTTAGTGTTGACTCTAAATAATCTGTCACTGGGTCATAAAAATTTCCAAAAGTTACCTCTTCCTGTTCTATGAAAAAGATAGGTTGTCCATAAGAATATTTTGTTTCATGAATATCAAGCAGGAATTGGAAATAAAATACATCAGGATCAGCCTGAATTTGCTCTGGAATTTTTTGGACAGTATCATCAATAATGTTAACAAGCTGAACCTCTTTTTCCACACTATCTTCAAATGGATAACTATCATGCATTGGCTCTGGTTGTTCAAGGAGAATGGACTGAATTCATTCCTGAATATACTGATCAGATTGTGCCATATCACACACCTCACACATTTCTGGTTCTTTCTTTTCAATTTCATCATCATATTTATAAAAAATTAGAGCATCTTCATAATGGTTTTGAACAACAGATTTATTATAACCATGAATATAAGAAACTTCTGATATAACGTTAAAAATTTCAACAGCCTGAATTTCATCAATTTTAATATCAAAACAAAAAGGACTACAATATAATTCATCACAGAATTCTTGTCTTGAAACCCCAATCTCTTCATCATAATGACGAGCATTCTGAGAAATTTCAAATGATGATGCTGAAGGTTCGTGTTTTTCTTCATTACAAGGATGATTTTTAACACAACAATGATTTCCATTAGTTTGTTGAACAAGAGATTGATCTTCAACAGGATTAGCATTCAAATGATTATTAAGACTATTGAAATCATTATGAGAATATTCCAAACTATCTCTGTTGATCTCATCACTAGAATAATCTTCATCCTGACTTAAAACAACAACTTGATTATCGTAATGATCATGGAATTCTTCCTTGATAGCAGTATCTAAAAATGTTACCTCTTCATCTTCAACAAATTATGAAACTACAACTTCTTCATGATATGTTTTGAATCCTTGATTATACTTATCATTGTGATTTTTTGAATCAGAAATTGTATTATAAAAATTAGCCTGCTCACAACAATCTTTAAAAAAGAATTCAGCTGAGAACATATACTTACAATGTTTCTGAAAACATGTATGGAATTCTTTCAATGAGGAAATGCTAGCAGCAGGAAGAGAAAAATACCATTCTCGTGCATCTTGCTCGAGTGAATACATGAACATCTTCATGCTGTATATTTAACTGAACCATATATTGATGAAATTTGATGAGGTGATATGAAGGATTATCCTCTTTGCTTTCTCTAAACCGTGGAATACAATCTCCCCAAACATCCATAGTAGGTACTAGATTTGGAAAACTTGGAACATCGGAAAAATTGAAAGGTGCAAACCTTTGAGCCAGAATGGATTCCATGGTATTCGACCTCTGCATCTTGAACTAGTGGAGTCACCAATCAATTTGTCAAGATAGAATTTTTTTTTCCTCCTCAGAAAGTGGAAAGGGTGACAGTAGGTCAAATTAATCAGGGTTGCATTAAGCTGGGGATGACTGTGATATCCTAATTTTCCTAACTTCTTTCAGAATTTTCGCTGGGTCTGAGACACCCAGGTGCAATGGTGAACTAGGTCTACTTCTTGTCCAAACTCCCTTAGTATCCACTGTGAAATATTGGTGAAACGTAGTCTTTAAGATTTTCTGGTTTAAGTTCACCTCTCAAAACCAATGAAAAGATAAGTATCCCAGGGAAAATAGGTTTTCAACTTCGTCCCCGGTAACAGCCCCAAAAATGTTAGTGCCAACAATTGTTCCCAGACTACAAGAGAACAAGCCAACACAATCTCAATAAACACAATAAAGTAAAATAGGGTTTTCTAGGGTTTTGGTTGAACAGTTTGAAAACAAGAGGGAAAACATTCATAAGACCAAAGCAAACACTAAATCATGAGCATTTGAATGACTGAGATGCATAACATATAAACCATAATCCAACAGAATAAACACAATACTGAGTTTCACCAACAGTTAGCAAGCATTTCAAGCATAAAAACATTAAACAGGAAATGAATATACCAACTGAATAATTAACACAAATTAGAAATGAAACCAGTCAATAATATAAAGGGCATATAGTGCATATATTTCATAGTTCATTCATCAAAAACACATAAGGGTATTTACACTTAGCTCATAAACAAAGCCTGATAGCCTCTCCTTGTCAGCAAAAATCGAACCCTTTTGTCCTCTTTCAGACTTACATTTATCATGTTCTTTCACAAACCGTTGCATAACTGAACCCTAACTACTTTTAGGTCATCTATCGAATTGTTCAATATAAACTAACATTATACAAAAATAAAATAAAATAACTTTTCAAACTAACTAATAACTTCTCTCCTAGTCTTTTGTTGCTTCAGCTAATAGAGCAATTCCCTCCAAAGCCTGAGCTTTCCTTCTAGCTTTCAAGTGGTCTGCTTCCAAGACTGCAACTTTCTTTGTTAACTCTTCATTATGTTGAGTCAGCTCTTGGATAGTTTGCTTTAGTTCTATAAACTGATTCTCTATCTGTTAGGTGTCGAACTGCATGCCCCAATATTCTCTGACCATTTTGACACTCCAAATGATCGCTCCCCAAAGCCCTAATTTTACTCTGTTTCAAAATTCTGATTTTCAAGTACTGTTTTTTTGCCACGATCTTCACCTGCTCTACGTTCGTTTCAGGAAAAAACGTGATTTGAAACGCCTTTTTCATTAGATAAAATTTGAGGTCTAAAATGGGCCTCCTAAGGAAAATTATAAAATAATAGTTAAAATAATAAAATAATAGTTATTAATTTTGGAGGAAGAATGAAAAAAACTACTTTTTTTGTTCGTCTTTTCGACATATCTCCCTGTGTTTTTACTCAAATTCTGAGTGGGAGAGCTTGTTGGATGCGGAATTTAATTCCACATCCAAGGAGTACCCACATTGCATAATTTTGACGGACCCCGCTACCCCAAAAATAAAAAATTCCTAAAAAAACGTGATGATGACATCATCATCATGTTTTTTTGAGGAATTTCTTATTTTTGGGGTAGCAGGGTCTGTCAAAAGTATGCAATGTGGGTACTTGTTGGATGAGGAATTAAGTTCCACATCCAACAAGCTCTCTCGCTTGAACTTTGAGTAAAAACATAGGGAGATATGTCAAAAATACGAACAAAAAAAGTCGTTTTCTTTTATGACAAGTATGTCAATTCAACCATTATGGTTGACTCATTTTATTGAAATTCTATTGGTTCTTGAATTCCAACTCACAAATTTTATTGTTGGCGCGTTTTCTTATAAGGCCCATTTTAGACCCCAAATTTCCTCTAATGCTCATTATGGTCTGCTATCATTATTGCCTCACTTCTACAAGAAACTGCCACGATTAACCTTCATGATGATACTGACACTTGTCACAGTGATTAATATTTGAATGTTTCCATGATATCGACGTCTTCCATCACTAACAACTAATATTTCTTAGCATCGGCGATTGGAGCCCCAAGACTGAACGAATCAGCACTTCCCATTACTAACTTGTTGGCGATCAGAAGAAGTAATCTCTAATGCATTGAAACCTCAAGACACTATGTTGTCGCAATGTCAGTGCTTTAGACCACTAGCTTCGTGATCAGCGATCGGAAGCTTTAGCAACTATCTTTAAACCATTAGCTTCATGTTTGGCGATCGAAAGCTTTATCAACTATTTCATCGAAGCTTTAAACCACTATGCTGCCGCAGTGTCGATGACATAAACCACTAGCTTCACGATCGGCGATCAAAAGCTCTATCAACTATCTTGTTGGTGCTTTAAACAACTATGCTGCCGCAATGTCGGTTTAGACCACTAGTTTCACGATCAGCGATCAAAAGCTCTAGCAACTACCCCGTCGGAGCTTTGTACCAGATTGCTGCCGCAGTGTCGGCGGCATAGAGAACTAAATCTCCACAACGTTGAATGATGATTTTTAACTTTGCACGACTTTCTTGCAGCGCCTGTGTGCATTTGCTTTTGGCTTGCGCTACAAGAAAATTCAATTTAACGATTTTCAAAAATTAAACTCATGATATAGGGTAAGACTTGATTTAGGGACCCTAAGCAAACTTTAATGTTATTTTTTAGACTTTTTAATCCATATAAGCCTTATATAAGCCCTTTGATCATGAAATCAAACCAAAACTTGTAAAAATAAACTAAAAAGAATCAAATAACATGAAAGCTAAAGGGAAAAAACTCAAACTATCCCAATCAACAAAATTTTCTAGGAATAAAAAGTAAAACCAAGCTTCAAAACATAAATAAAAGTATTAAAAGATGGAAAACAAAAACATGACCTAACACTATCTTTAAACGTGTGTGTATATATATAATACTATGTTAAAAGGAAATGGAAGCACAATAAAATATTTAACCAATAAAATATTTTAGACATTTTTTAACAAGTGAATGTTAATATTTTTAACTAAAATTAATAATATATATGAATTTTAGCATTAATGATAAATACCCTGTCATTAATCATAATAATTTAATATTATTTAAAAATAACCCCTTCAACTAATCATACTAATTCAATATTCTTTAAGAATAACCCCTTCAACTAAAATATACTTTGTAAGATGTTCCATCATGATGAAGAGGTTGGCAAATAATGAAATGTTTTTAATATTATTCATTATTTTTATGTTGATAAAGTAGATGATTAATAATTTTGTTGTTGTTATTGTTGTTGTTATTTATATTTTCTAAATCTAAAAAATATTTTAAATATTTATTATCATTTTAATGATGATATCAATAATATAGACTTATTACTAACATTAATAACTTAATTTAACTGACATATGAAAACATTATTTGTATTATACCTCACTCCAATAAAGTTTGTCAAACACAATAAATTAATTAAAACTTGAAAATTTCCAGTTTGAAGTTTGAAATTGGACCTTAACTTATTTTGTATCATGTCTATATTCTCGATCCATAATAAGCCAGGTTCAAAACTTGTTGTTGTCTCTCCAAAGGAATCCAATCGAGATTCATCATCTGCATCAAGGCATAGTAAAGAGGTGGATAATTACATAGAGATGTAGTGATGGAGTGAGAACTAGACTTAAACATAGGAGTACACAAGTTCAAAGATTATCGAAATGTTAAAAATAGAATGTCCAGTAGTTTTATGTGCTACACAATCCATAATCCAAGGATGATCCAACACTAGCACCAATCTATACATGAGAAGAATAGATACCAGATTTGAAGAATAATCTACCATGTGCAAGATAATATTGCCACATTGAGCTATGCATGTCATAATATTTCCACGTTGAAGCCATGTGTCCAAAAATCAAATGATATGTCCATAACACAATCAAACAAATGATATGTCTAAATCACAATCAAACATTTGATGTTAGACAACTAATGTTAAATTGGACCCGACATTAGATTATGTTTCTTGGTTTATTATATTTTAAACCAAAGTATTATTGCTTTCAATTGTCCTTGGCCTTGATATGAGGCCAAATAAGAGGAGAAAATGTTTCATTGGATCATATTAAATATATGAAAAATTGGCTACTGTCCATAAAGTGTACTAATAGTGCTTAGAGAAAAGCTTAGGTTAATGTTTTAATAAACATTTCGATTTTCATATAAAAAATGATACGATGACAAGTTGATTGCTAAATTCCCTGCCAACCTGAAAACCCCCAATATGAAGTAATGTGTGTCTCATTGAACAAAATATAAAGGACATGATTTTTTTCTTCATTATTTTTAAAGCTCCATTTAAATTAGGGTAGATTCAACTCCATGGAGAATCTCAGCACAATGGCTAACTCCAAGGATTATTCAATCAACATATTTAAAGGTCCAATACAAAGAAAATGTAAATTTTGTCATTCAATCCTTAGTCGGCCAAATACCAAATAGTTGATGGCCCAACAATTCGATCGAAAATCGAAGTCCTAGTTGATCAAAAAATATGTTAGTCGATGGCCTTTTACAAGTTCATCAAGTTGACATCTCTGAGATGCAAGTCAACCATCTAGTTAATGCACAATCCAGTAGAACCCTTAAGTTGATGGCTCAAAAATTTGAACAACGCGTCAACCTCCAGTCGCTCACATGATGATATAATCTCCAATCAAATGAAAGTAACATTGGTCGATACTCTATCAACCAATACAAGTTAATTTGCTTCACAAATTGAGCACATAATCAAGTAACAATGCTCCACCAAAATAGACTAAGACTTCATAAGTCTGGAAAAATAACACTAAACACATTTCCAGAACTCATCATCTAGGGAACACCACTATTTACCATCTTCCCAATAGTTAGATCTTCATGAACATAGTACTACAACAATGTGTCGATTCTGAAATACCTAGAAAATATTGATCATGTGAAATTTATGGTACAATGGTTGAATCTAGTGATTCACCATTATCATGGACCTAATAAACAAAATGTAGCTCATCAAACAAAAAATGGAACCCTTCTCTTTCTGCAAGAATCAAGACCACGAACACCATGCAACTCTGATACCATGTCGAAGTAGTAATTAACCAATAGGAAGAGATCTAATAGATTCCCGGAATTAATGGTGGTGTCTAAAGACACATTTGCACTTAAGCATAGAGCATATGATCCATTGTGATGATAGACCGATCATGAAATCATCTATAAATAGGTTTGATTAGAATCCCAACCCAACAATCATGGGATAGGTAGTTACAAATTTCCATAAAAGGTGGATTAAAATAATGTAAAGTGATATCATCGATATGTACAGACTTGGTTTAGTGACAAGGTAATTACCACGTTTATTCCTTTTTCGACCTAGATTGATTATCTAAGTGATGCTTATTATTCTTTATATGTTATTGATTGATTTGTTCGTATCCTAACCTATTTGTATTTCATGTTTATTTTATTAAAGGTATTAACCTATCCTTTTATTGCTCTTGGCAGGTTTATAACTTTGGTTAAAAGTCGAATCCCGGCTCTATTCATAACAATATTACCATGGCATATTTCATATGCCATGGTCCTTGGCTTAGAGCCTAAGGAAATTGTTAAGAAATGGTTTGAAGGATTAGAGCCTAAGGTATATGATATATACAATACATACCCCTTGCATTAATATTTGGGTGGTGAGTTATACCATAGGTTCAACGTTTACACTATGGGGTTTAACACTTTTCAAATGGGAAAGATGGCAAACGATATTGTGTCATTTACAAACTATAGAGATGTGAGTTTTAGCATGGATAATGGACACCAGGATGGTGCCATTAATGCGCCTTGGAGTTTGTGGAGGCGCAACATTAGGTCTTGGCTCACGATGGACTTTGGTCATTTACTCTGTTTGTTTGTTGTTTGGTCTCGGCTCTGCACAGTGGGTGAAGGCGACTTCAAAGGTAATGAAGGTATGGCTTTTTTGTTTCCACAACATTTGATGTTTGTTTTATGGTTCATTCGACTATCATACTTCTCATCCTTCATAGTGTTTTGTGGTTGCAGGTGATAGGGCAACGAGGAGAGGTGGCATTTGTAGCATGACTACGAGCCATGGGATAGCATTACCATTACGGTAAGCATGCTAAACAAGTCGATACTTGCCATCTCTTGGCTTTGAGACTGGGTTTTAACTTGTCAGGGGTTAGTCTGCTTGCGTTTGGTTTTTATGGTTGCATTTGGGTTTTGAGGGTTTGTCTATATCATGACAGAGCTATGTTGGTGAAACCACAGCATTGATTTTTAGTGTTTGGATTTTGTTTTCCCTCAGGTTTGTATTTAATGATGAAATGGGATGTAATTTTAATGAGGCTTCTAGCTGTAAGGCATAACTTGATGCCTTTACAATATCTGCATGTAATTTGTAAATTCCGGGTTTGATTTATGAAATATACATAGTGGAAGCACCATTGCTTGCAATGGTGCCACGGGCATTGGTTGGCTATGTAAACTTTATTTAAGACTTATAATTTTTGTGTCTACGAATCTATACTATGTTGTTGTTATTTAGACTTGGGTTTTATGGCATTTGTCTTCGTGGTTTGAATCTATAAAATTGCTTCCATTATTTGTATTAGCTGTGAGAATTTATATGTTGACAGCGTGTGGTTGAAGCCATGTTGTAAATGACATGAGTGTTTTCCATGGTTACTACGATAACTTAGAATGTTTAGACTCACAATTGGTTTTTATAATGTAAAAAGGAAATGTATGGCAGACTCTGTTGTTCATTTTATATGTGTTATTTAAAATGTTAAGGAGGTCGTGGGTGTAAACCCTCAGTGGCTGTCCTTACTGTAGATTTCGTATTGACCGGGTTTAGATAGTTACAGGTTTATTTTCTTGACCATGGGTTTAACTGTGAAGGACATGGCCATTGTAAAATAAATAAGAGTCTTCAGGATTCGATCCTGGGTTGTGTTTTGTAATGGGGTTTGATTGATGTAATGTTTGCGAAAATGGGAAATAGAGGGTCCACAGGATTTGATCCTACGACCTCGTTGCACTTACATGGTTCTTATTTTAATATGGTTATGAGGGATTGGGTTTAAAAGAGTAATGTATATGTGGTATTGTTGTGGTTTGTATTAAGGCCTGCGATTTGGCTTGGATGCCCACCAGAGTCGATACTATGACCTTTGTATATAATATTTTGATGAGATTTATAAATTGGTTCTTGTGTATTAATGTTTACTGTAGATTTTAATACATGGGGCATTGTAGTGTATGTAAGCGAAATGACAATGGTTGTCTACAGGAATCGTTCCTGCGACCTTAATGTAATTACATGTTTTTAATTGTTTATATTGTAATGTTCTTTGTTTAATTATTATACAATGGTTGTGAGTTGATATTAGATGGGACTATAATGTAGACCAATGAATGGTATTCATGCATACTCTGTTTATTTAATTTTTAATAATGTTTATTGTATTGGAAATGGTTTGTTATTTAATGTACATTTAATTATATAGACCTTGAATGGTCTTTTCTTATTTTTATCTAAGATTTACAATTCTTATTTTATAACTGTTAGTGTATATAAATATATATAATTATACTAGTTAAATACTACTAGCATACTTACTTCGTTTTCTTGTTATTATAATTAGATGATACTAGATTAAATGCAGGTTTTAATTGCAACATGGCTCTACTAACTAATGAAATATGTCAGTAGAGTATATAGGCCAAGGAATACAACTAGGTAGTAGATCTAAAATAAAACCTATTTTATAGTTAACACAGTTTCAACAATAAAAATAATACAGAAATGAAACTAATGTGCAACTCTTCATAAAAATTTATACATGAATTAAAAATGCATAAATAAACTAAATGAATCAACCCTGGATAATTCTCACATAGGAAAAACTTACAGTATAGGATTATAATTTAAAATGTAAACCCTAGAAGATTAAAACAGAAAACAAACACATAAGGTTAGAAAATATAATGTAACCCTTTGCCTACTTTAATCAACATTTATTCTAGAAAATGGAATAGGCAGTCTATGGCTTCCTACCTGAAAATTGAAAGCTCTTTTAATGGTTGAACCCGCACACTGAAATAACCAACATTAACAATTCATAAGCGTATCTAACCTCTGTCTTAGATGACCGAATCACTTGGGAACTACCATGTTCCACCCAACCATGACCCAGAACCATTCCTGGTTTCAATCCGGATCCCCCCGAGCTGGACTCCAACATGAAAGTAGCTTAGAGCTCCTAAGGTAAGGTTTCCTATCTGGTATATCAGGTCTGGATTAGTTCTCCTTTTCCTTCCAAGAACTTGTTCCTCAAGAATTCACTTGAGAGCAAAATAGGAAGAATAATGACTCCAACAAGATAGATCAGAAATCCAAGCCTTTCCTTGGCTTGAGACTTTATAGACAAACTTTTGAGTCAAAGGGACAGTTAAATCAAGAAACCTTGATTTCATGATCTAACCCTTTTAAATTAATTTGGGGTAATATTTAATACTTTAACTTAGGAACCTTCAACTAGTTCCTAATTAGACTTTTGTAGGTATTGTACTATTTATTATCTTTTAATAATAAATAATAATGGATGGAGCTTTTCTTTATTTCTTTCATCACTAATATTTTGCTATATTTATTCTTTATACATACCATGTATAAAATAAATAATAATATAACATTTGTTAACTTTTGTCTTTGGGCATCATATACCATGATCCCTAGACTTAATGTCACTTCTTCATTAAGGTTAAATAGGCAGATGGTTAGGTCTACTAGGCTAGGCAACTCTAAACATCCTTGAATGTTTGATTCCCTTGTATAACATGGTAGTTCTTTAGTACTTGATGAGAATACATAAATTCAAAATTTCATTTAATCACTTATAAATAAGTTTGATGGGATCAATATTTTTCTCGAGTCCTTTTCACTCGAAGTTTATTAAATTATTTTTAGTAACTCCTAGCTCTTACCAGATCCCATACTCAACGCTTACACAAGGAGTTACAAACTTAGTGCAATTCCAGAGATCTTCGCTCAACACCAATGCTAGGATGTACTTGTACGATACAACTAGGGATACAATGGCCAAGGATCTGATGCTCTATAGGTTATGCTCAACATCAACATGGAAGGCTCTAGGGATTATGCCCAACACTTCCAATTATCTTTTCATGTGTTCCAGAGATTCTCTCTCAACACAAATGTAAGTACTTATGTTCTCCAGAGCTCCTTGCTCAACAATAAACATTAATTTCCCATGTTCTCCAGAGATCCTTGCTCAACACAAAACATCTCATCATTCATGTGCTTCAAGGTCCACGCCCAACATAAACAAGCATATATAGATCATCAATAATTGGCTTACGCCCAATATATAAAACAAATCATCATGTTCATATGCAATGAGGTCTTCGACCCAATATATCAAAATAAAATATCAAGATAACATCTTAATCAATAGGATCATGCCTATAAGTGTTAGGTCTGAAATTCAGGATATTACAAAAATTATAGAAAACATGAGCTCTCTATGGCTATAATTGTAGTTACATGAAACATGTAAAATTCTCATATTTTCTAAGCATTTCACTCACTATTGGACTATCAATATTTTACATTCTATGTTACATTGGTGTCTTGACTTGGTTTCCTTTTATGTGTTTTTCCTTCCCCGTCACTATTTTGTTGGGTCTTCCACTATCCAACGCTACAAATGGGTCACTCTCCCTTGCAATCCTATTTGGATCATTACTAGCATTATACTATATTTTATTGATCATCTTGTTTTCTTATACAAAGATGCATTAGGGATCTTGTTGTTACAAATTTACAATACGATATAAAGGGGGTGTTAAAAATGGGTTGATAAAATGGATACCTGCAATATCTGGTGAAACTAGGGGTTTCTTAATTGGAAAGGTATATTATGAGGGGGGTTCAACATTACAATTTTATGAAGTATTTTCCAATATTTAGTGAAATTGGGGATATTATTTAATATCCTACAAATGACTGTGCTATGTAACAAGTTCATTGAGTGAAACCCCCGTTATCTAAGATTTGGTCATCGGGTGAATCCATGAAGATGGGTGTCTATTTTGGGGAGTCTTATGAGAAAATAAATCTGATTTTTTCATGTTTTTCAACTTTGGGCGAACAAAAGCGATATTTTTGTTTAGAATTTCAATTTTAAGTAAAAAGAAAAATTTTAGAGAATTATGTTAACTTTCTATTCATAATTTTTTCAATTATTTTTTATTGAGATTTGATATGTTGTTTTGGAAAATGTTTGACAGTGTGTCCTTATAAAATGAAAGGACTAAAAATAGTCATGTTTGGTTGTGCCCCTAAAATCATTGTTAAACTTGTGTTTTGCAAAAACAAAATATGCTACGACAATCTACACACAATATACTAGAGGATGACTATAAGTTTGTAACCCACACATTTATATACTAATTATAATATTTTTTTGAATTCGATCAATGGGGAAACCTTGTCGATTTTCAACATGTTTTTCGCTGCGACATTTTTCTCTCAATTGACTATAAAACTTAAAAAATATACCAATACCCTTTTGAAGTAGACACTCCAATTAACGGCGCCATATTTGTTTCAATTTTTTTGGTGGTGTATTTTTAAAGTTATATATTTTTCATTTCACCACATTTTGAAAGAGATGAAACAAAACTCGACACATGTTAAGAAACAAAAAAATTTAAAAATATCGGATCTCACCTATACACAAAAAAATCTATACCTACAGAAGTAGATTCAATGACGAAACTAATGGTATCAAGTTCGACAGTCTATTTGTAGTGTAAGACATCCATTTTACCTTTCGAAAATGGAGAAAAATTAAAAATGTGTAGGTTTCAGGTCTCAAAGGTTATTCAATCGAATAATAATTTTCCATTACGGAACTATTATTTACAACAAAGGTTGTTCAGCCAAAAAACCAAATGCAAAAAAAAATTCGTTGGTCGGAAAAAAAAAATTACGTTATCTATATTCGTATAAGTAAAACGAAATAGACTCATTATTTTTGCACATTTTCATTTCGCATATTTCTGATCAAAATATTTTTGAAGGGGTTTTCAAAGGAGATTTATTTTTCCAAAGGAGTTTTTTTACAAGGTATTTTTCTTCTTATTTATTTCCAAGGGGTATATTCAAAGAGTTTTTTCCCCATCTTCACTTAGGTCCTTTAAATTTATTGCAGAAGAAGAAGAAAAACGAGGTGGTCAAAGGATTGCCACTCATTCAAGAACGTAAGAATTTCATTTTGGAAAATAAATATAACCCTTGGCACCTTTGCCAAAGATTTTGTATTCTAAGGTATTTTTCCAAAGGAGTTATTTCTTTGCAAGGGGTTTTTTCATAGAGTTTTTTTTCCAAGGTATTTTTGCAAAGTAGGTTATTTTTTTGCAATGGGTTTTAACAAAGAGTTTTTTTTGCAAAAATGTATTTTTCTTCTTATTTCTTTCCAGGGGGTACATTCAAAGAGTTTTGTTTCAAGGCACTTTTGCAAAAGATTTTGTATTCTAAGGTATTTTTGCAAAGGAGTTATTTCTTTGCAAGGGGTTTTTTTAAAGAGTTTTTTTTCCAAGGTATTTTTGCAAAGTAGGTTATTTCTTTGCAATGGTGTTTTCCAAAGAGATTTTTTGCAAGGTATTTTTGTAAAGGAGTTCTTTTTTTCCAAAATCTTTTTATAAGTTGTTTTTTCAAAGAAGGCTTTTTTTCAAAGAGTTTTTTTTTTCAATGGTTTTACAAAGAAGATTTTTTTACAAGGTGTTCTTATTTTTTTCCAAGGGATTTTTCCAAAGGAGATTAAACAATTATGGGCAATAAGAAAAACCTAAAAAAAAAGTGATCGTAAATGTGATGACAATGCTAATAGGGAAAAACAAAAACTCAGAAATAAAGCCAAAAGAGCAAGGGTTGCAGAAATGTAAGAGAGAATTATTGAAGACATAAGAACAGATTTACATGATACTATTGACAAAATGGAAATTGAAAATAGGGTACAAGAAGAACAAATTGAAGTTAAAGAGACCATTGTTGAAGATGTAAATAGTGATTTACATGGTAATGTTGATGAAGTCAATATTGAAGATCAAAATCAAGATCCAAAAATTGGACATGGTATGTATATATCATATATTTTCCAAATTCATTTTTTATAATGAATTGTATTTTTGGACATATGTTAAATTAAATTTAACTTGATGTATAGGTACTTTCACCATTGACGATGAAATGTTAGAAGACATTGATTGCGACAAATATGGAGAAAAAATACCCATACATGTTGCATGATATCGTGCTACAAAAATTTATGATGATATTCTCAAGGATTGTTCAATAGTAGGACAAGCGCAAATTTTGAGATGTTTATTGGTGTCCAAGAAGTTAGAAGGTGCTATGTAATTATTGGGTATTCAGAAGGCAACAAAAGAGTCAAAACTAAAACATAATGTGATAGAAAATATAGGTGATGCAATAAAAAAAATTGGAAAATCCAGAAAGAAAGATACCAGTGCTGCACGTAGAGCAATTCAGACAACAATTGTTTCAGCTAGTACTAGACAAAAACATTTTGACAACACAACTACAAAAAGTAGTTGGAACCTCAAGAAAGACATTATAAAAACATAGCAAATCAAAATGCAAATAGATGAAAATGATGAACTTGCTTTTTGGGAAATTATTTGTAGACAACCTTACAAAAATAGAATGGAAGAAGGTGTTAAAGATATTGTACAAAAATATTGGTTGGCACCTGCTCGAGTTTCACCAAATTCAAGGGATGTGATACGACAAAGAGTATTATGAAATGTATATGAAATTCATCCAAAACATATCATGAAAATGACACAAGTACAATTGTTCAATAAATTCAAGGAGGATCGTCATGGAATTAATATGTCAATCACTACATTGTGCAACAAAAACCATGGTATGTTAGACCTATTACTATACGTGACACATTTTGTTGTCATTATCATGTGCAATTTCAATTATATTACGACACGTTTCTTGAATTTGGTAAAATGTTTTGGACAAATTCACCACCTCCGCCCACAATACGTGAATTCATATCTCAAACTCTATGTGAGAGAAATCAAGATGAAGTATTTTACAATAAGAAATGTGTCAATGGAAAACATTGTCATCGTTGTGGAAATATAGTTTTATTAAACAATAAATAACTTACCAATAATGATCAGTCACTTTCAAATGTAACCATTGATTGGAGAATATATGAATACACCAATTATTCTACAAGTTCTAGTGATGCACATTCCAAAAGAATTGAATTGCGAGAAGATAAAATATGTGTGACAGATTTTCTCAAGAAATTTGAAAGTGAAATTTATAAATACACCAAGAATTCACATAGAGAACGATGGAAAGACCTTCAATTCAAACATTCCCATGAAATTTTTCTAGCCGGAACAATTTTTCCTGTGGTTGATTTTGCAGAGAACTACACATTTGTTGCACAAAAACAAATTCAAAGTGAATACTATCATCCTGACCAAATTTCGATATTTGTCCATGTTCTATATAGACATTCTCAATAGGATTTTGATGGCATTGAAAGCACGTGTGACAATCGAGATGTGATTAAATAATATCACTTTTATATCAGCGATGATCGTACACACAATACACATTTAGTTCAACTTTGTATTGAAATTTTTTTCTATGATTCACTAAAAAGACGTGAAGTTAAATTCAATGAACATTGAATATGGTCGAATGGATGTATGGGACAATTTAAATATTCACGATCATTTTTTTGGTTATGTCAACTTGATAAAGCACTGAACATTAAACATAGCTAGAATTTCTTTGAAACTGGACATGGAAAAGGTCAGCATGATGGTGCAGGAGCATGCGTAAAAAGAGCACTTTGAAGATGAGAAATGAACCATTCTTCTAGACGATTCCATTTAGTTGGAGAGGTTTTCCAATGGTGTAAATGACATCTAAGCCATGATTTTAGTCAACAATCAAAATATGTGCACATGTATGTACACGATTTTTTAAATTTATATTAATTGTCAATTTTAAAAAATGTATGTACTAACATTGAAGTATATGTACACTAACATTAAAAGTTTTCATTTGTGATTTATCATTTATTGTGCAGGTTTTTTTGGCTTGTTGGGGTCCAAGATATAGATAGATCAATACCATGCGAGGCTAGCATCATACATGGGACTAGAGAACTTCACTCTATTCAAACAAATTCCTTCCACAACGTTTTTGCATTTGACAGTAGAAAGCAATCATGTTTTTTTCATATTTGCACTGAAAATGTTGAATCTATAGAAATTTGTGAAAACATAACGAAAAGGAAACCATTTATATGTTGAATCAAGCAATAAACCAAAAGGAAACCATAACATTTTTACACTTCTTCAAAAATATGACATAGAGTGTTACAAATGTAATAACCATGGACATATGGCAAGAGATTGTAAGCTGATGACTCTTACAAGAAAGAATGTTGCAATTAAGTATCAAGACACAAAACAAAAGAAGTATTGGAGGGAAAAGGAAGAAAAAGAAAGTTCCATGATTGCTCTATGTGCAACAAAAAACCAAAACCTATGGCACTTGGATAGTGGATGTTCAAAACATATCATCGATGACCTAAACAAATTCATAACACTAAAAGACAATAAGGGTAAAGTCACTTTTGGAGACAATTTATCTTCCAAGATAATTGTCATATGAACAACTGTTGTCATTAACAAGATCAAAGAAGAAAACATATTACTAGTAGAAAATATGAATCCTAATCTCCTAAGTGTAAGTCAAACATGTGATCAAGGGCACATCTGTATTTTTTATTTAGAGAAATGTGAAATCAATAAAAAGGACTCAGGAAGAGTTGTTGGCTTTGATATAAGAAATTCAAACAATGCATACATCCTAGAAAATGAAAATCAATGTTACTTAAGTATGGTTGATGAAAGCTGGTTATGGAACAGAAGGTTGGGACACTTAAATTTTGACAATCTTGTCAAAATAAGTAAGAAGGAAGTTGTAAGAGATTTTCCTAAAATGGTAAAACCTCTAAAATCGGTTTGTAAACATTGTCAACATGGGAAGGAAACTAGAGCCAATTTTAAAATAGAAGAACATATGAATTTACATCCTATGGAAATAGTGCACACGGATCCCTATGGAACAACAAGAACTAAAAGCATGCAAGGATAATATTATTTCATGTTGCTCATTGATGATTACACAAGGATTACTTGGGTGACATTTCTCAAGGAAAAATCATAAGCTTTTGAGAAATTCAAAATCTTCAAGGCAATATTGGTTGAAAATGAGACATATATGAAAATCAAATGTCTTAGATCCGACAATGGGGGAGAGTTTAATTCAATTGAGTTCAATGAGTTTTGTGAGACACGTGGAATTAAGAGATAACTTTCAGCTATAAAGACTCCTCAGCAGAGCGGTGCTATTGAAAGGAAAAATAGAACAACCCAAGAAGCTTCCAAAGCAATGCTTAATGAAGCAAAGCTATCAGATGCATATTGGAAATAAGAAGTATACACAACTGTCTATATACGTGATAGAGGACAACTAACCACTTATACTATGAAATGAGAACTTTATACTAAGAACGAGAACTTTGGGCATAAAAACGATGATTTTTGCAAAAAAAACCCACCAAAAACACCCCCAAATAGAAAAGTGTTGATACCAGTATACATGTTTTTTTGGGGGGGGGTTAAAAATAGAGGCATGACCTAAACATCCCATACTGTTGTTTATAGAAACTTTAAAATCAATCCCTAAATTGGAAAAAGATTTTTTCTGCAAAAGATAAATTACAACTTTTTTAAAAATTGCATATTAAACAAACAAAAATATTTCATAAATAATTTCACCACTCTAACCATATAAAATCAAAGAAATTGTGATGTGATTCATAATTAAATCATATAGTATACCATAGAAGAACAAATTATTCATATAAATAATCAAAATCTCCTTTAGATTTTCAATTACAAACATCATAATAATAATAAATATTTAAAATTTCATTTGAAATTATTCAAATTCATCCATGGATTCTGACACCCCATCAAAATCTACATTTTCTGCAAATGGAGGACTAGACAAAGATGTAGATGACCCAAATTTTTCTCTATTATCAATGGGTAGACCATTTGAGTCTACATGTATGCCCATCATTTCAGCTATCATATTGCTTCTTGATCTACCGCTTGGTTTAGCAGACTCCCATCTTGCAACCTTTTTTTGTGAATGGGTGTAGTGTTAATTGTAGTTTTTTTCAACCTTCTCCAATGGTATCAACCATTCCCTTTTTTATGTATGTTGGAATATGGATCAACTTGTGTTATTATTTTGAAACACTAAGGTTAATACCATTGAACAAGTTTTTTCATTAGATGTAGATATAAATTATTTTATGAAAATGGATATAGATGTTTCTATTATTTCTCTTTATATTTACCTTTTGTCAACCCAACATGTGCCCAACCATTCATGAACAAACCTCAAAAACTTGCCTCAATTCCTACCAAAAATAACCATCAAGTTCAACTATTTAGATTCAACTAACATAAAGAGAGAACTTTTGAATATATTTCTTTATAAAATTAGATATGTTTGTTAAAAAGAAAATGTCCCCAATTATGGATCTACTATTTTAACCAATAATTGAAATTTACAAAACAATTGAATTCCTAATATTAAAAAATCCAAAAGAAATAAATCCCATTACCTTCAATTGCATTTAAAACCAAATGAAGCACAAGTCATTCTCCTATAGGAAATTATCCACCTTCACAATCCACTTATAAGAACAATCCTTCCAATAGCTACTTGTAACAACCCTTATTATAGGTAATTGTAATCATAGTTAGAGGGGATTTTAATTTTAATAAAGTAAACTATAATAATTATTTGTAGAAAAATTCATGACAAATCTTAAATGCAATATGTCTCATTATTTAATTATTCTTAAATTAGTTAATTAATTAAAA
The DNA here is from genome assembly GCA_001517045.1 of Pseudotsuga menziesii. NCBI lineage: Eukaryota > Viridiplantae > Streptophyta > Pinopsida > Pinales > Pinaceae > Pseudotsuga > Pseudotsuga menziesii. The sequence continues at coordinate 358,000 of LPNX010550311.1, forward strand.
TTTCAACATAACCATAAAAAAACAAGAAATTAAAAAATATTTGCAAACCATATCAACGGATATTAAATTAATTATATTTATGATTAAATGAATATCCTTTTATTATTGATATTTTAAAAAATATTTACAAATTAAACAAAACCTAAAATGATATTCATGAGAGCCTCAAACTATAACCTACCCTTGCAACAAAATGTATAACCAAAAAACATCCACCGACAAAATTAATAACCAAAAACATCTGTGAGTTTGAGATTACTACCCCAATTCCAATCTAGTTTCTACATAAAATAACTTTTATAAGAAAATCCATTGGAAAATGTCAATAATATCTATATTATTCAATTAATGCAAATCAAGTGATCGATGTGCTCTTCAAGTGAGACACTTACCCATGACACTTCCTACTAAGATGTCGTTGGGAAGTGAATTGTTTGTCCATTGACAAAAAAACCTTCACACATGCATATAGCAAGCATGTAAGGAAGTTCTATGATTCATTCTTTTCACATTAAGGTTTTTTCCCAGCCATCCAATAACGAAGGAAGCAAGTAACGAGCTAAGATCAAACAAGAAAATAAACCTAAAGGTTTGTTTATTGGACCAACCCTAGTTGAATCAGTCATCCTCCCGTCCCGCCATCAATCTAGCAAGTCGTCAAGCTGTTCTTCACCGGAAAGGACTAAGAGATATAGAGATATAAGGAAGGTCGCAAGTTTGATTGAAGGCATCGTTCAGTTAAGGGGAAGGTCGAACCAACCCATAACAAGATTATTTCTACAAGATCAGTGAAGACAAAGATTGGGATGATAGTTGTTTTAGTTGTTAGAATTCTATTGGGATGATGGAGACGGGATTCTTCACTGAAGGACAGAACACCTACAATGAATCATTAGAAAGGGATAAGAAAGGCCAAAGCAAAAAGGTGAAAGATAGCGTGGATAACCTCTGCTCAAATAAAGACTCGGCTCAAGGTTCTTATCCATATATATGTGTGTGTGTGTGTGTGTGTGTGTGTGTGTGTGTGTGTGTGTTCATAATCTGTTGTGCAACCAGCTTGCTTTAGCTCGGAGTCATCACTGTCATCACTGTTATAGTAATGGGATGCTTACTGGCCATTTACAATGAACAAATGCTCTTTTCTTCTATCTACAGATTCTTCAATTTTGTGTATCTGTAGGCGAACTCTTCTCATAGCAGTGCCTTGACTAGGCAATGGTTGTTAATGGCTCTGCCCGTCGAGAGAAAATTTGGATTTGAAATCCATTGTCTAGCATTCTAGTAGGCAACCCAGCCACACAAGGTTCGTTGTTCTTCTATTCCTTCATAGGGAGTAGAAATGCATAAAGTTCAGGAAATTTTTCAAAGCTGTTATAGTAAGAAAGAAAGATATAAATTATCCTCCTAATAAACCTGTGCAACATGAAAAGTTCCATAAAATGCTTTTTATTCCACACCAGACGAATTCATTTGCTTCCAAAGCAAATAATAATTATTAGCCAAATATGAGTTGTAAGTAATCTATGGTAAATCCTCTTCCTACCATGGTGGATAGAAAGGATCAGATTGCCATTCTTGGATCCCCCACTGAGAATAATCATTTTTTTTATAGAGGTCTCATGGAGTGATACCAAATCGCAACTTGGATTGGATCTGTCCTGGAGAGACTCCGTTGGTTCATCAATAACATTATCGTCTTCGACCTTCTGCTGTACATTTTGTTTTTTTCCTGACTAGCACTGCCATGTTCCTTCACAAACTTTCCCACACGAAAGAACTCACAATGTCCCCGATGCCAAAATCTTGTAAGGAGTTGAACAATGATTGATTATTTAAAGCTTTATCTCACAATTATACTCCTCCATCTCTGCATCACTCCCCTCCACATTCCCCTTCCACCACCTCCGCCATGGTATTTAGGGGATCCCAGCTCCTTTCCTCTTCCATGGCATTTAGGGGAGCCTAGCTCCTTTCCTCCGTCATGGCATTTACGGGAGCCCAGCTCCTTTGGATGCCAAAGGGCCGTTCCTTACTGGTGGCGCGATACTCAGAATCGCACCACCAGTAAGGAGCGACCCTTTGGCGCCCAAAGGAGCTGGGCTCCCCTAAATTCCACGACGGAGGTGGTGGAAGGGGGAGGCGGAATAACGCCCCTCTCCCTTCCACCACCTCCGCCATGGCATTTAGGGGAGCCCAGGTCCTTTGGGTGCCAAAGGTACGCTCCTTACTGGCGGCGCGATTCTCAGAATCGCGCCGCCAGTAAGGAGCGGCCCTTTGGTGCCCAAAGGAGCTGGGCTCCCCTAAATTCCACGGCGGAGGTGGTGGAAGGGGGAGGAGGAGGGGAGGGAAGCCAAGAACATATCTGACCTGCAAACTCAAAACGTCAAAATTTAAGGGAATAAAATTATGGAGACCGTCAATTTGACATTTGCAGATAACTTCTCAAAATTACTAATATCTATTAAACTGTAGCTAATGTGGTGACCGCTGTCCAAGTAATACTGTTAGTGCCTTTGGGAGGTTGATGCATAAAGAAAAAGGTTTAATATAGTGGGTTGACTCTTGGGACCCGATAGTCATTTTTGCATTTATAAGGATAGATTTTGTAGCCAATAATATTTTGGTTAAAACGAAGTAAGTTTGCGTGGGACAAACTGCAAGGAAGGATATTAACTATAATGGAGGCACCAGACTCCATTGACCAACTCCATTTATAAGTGTTATCATTACCAGATATAAAGTACCAGTAGTGACACTCCTGGTGTGAATGAACTTAGGATCCCTAGCGGAGATTACTTAATCTTCACTTAGACCTCACAACAATAGTCACCAAATACAATCATTGTATTTAGGGTGCATCATATAAGTTACGCTTTTGAGAATTTTCCCTACTGAATCAATGGCAAAAATCAAAATGAATGAATCAACAATGATTGAAGATTGCATCGTAGAATAACAAGCAAGTGCATTTCTCTTTCTACGTTTCGGATTTCGTCAACGCATCGAGAATGACTTGGGGAATTCTACCTGATGAATCTTACATGCTGGTGAATTATACTGCAATAAACTGGCATAAACGACGATCCTGGTAATTTCTCAATCAATAAACTGGCCTATTGTGTTGAATATGGAACGAAACTGGCATTTGACTGGTTATTATCTCTGCATGAACCTGTAATTAGTGGTAGTTGTATTACTTAGTTACACTAACCTGAATGCCATACATGATGACTCCTCATAACTATGATTACCATGAGTTGAATTCTTGATACATTTCTTTTAAATAATTTCCCGTGTAAATGTTTTTCGCAACAAGTACTTGCACTACCAACAAGTCCTTGCACTACTGTTTGGTAGGATTATAGTCATATTTATATCAATGTCATTCTTTATATCAATGTAAATAAAGAATGATATCTATAGCTAATTACATAACTGCCATTTAATTATAATAATTTGTAAATAAAAATTATTTAATAATAATGATGTGTAAATAAACAAATATTCAAAGTTTGTCAAGTTGGATGGACAAATTTTAGAAGTTTCACCACATTTTTTTTAATATAATGTTTTATGTGGTGTAATTAGGTAGGTGCAATTTTTTTTAATATAATGTTGTGTGGTGTAGTTAGGTAGGTTATTTTTTTATTAATATAATATTTTATATGGTATTGTTAGGTAGGTTAATTGTTTAAAATAAAATTAATATATGGTTTTTTGGGGTGTAGTTAGGTAGGTTAATGTTTTTTTTAAATTGTTTTTAATATAATTTTTTATTATTATAATGTTTTATTATAATGATCTTTTTTGTAGATATCCCTCATGGAAAGGAGGATTTTGGGAATTTGAAGACATAGAAGACCCAATGGAAGATGACATTGATGTTCCTGAAGAAATCCAAGCTCCAGAAAATTCCAATTTCGATGAAGAAATTGCGTGCATGATATTGTTGACTAGTTTAATGTCTTCAATAAAATGTTAAATTTGACAACTTTTTTATAAGATATATAAGTACTGTTTTGAATTTCAAACTTTATTTTAGATATTCAATTTCTATATATATTGTTTTTAATATGTTATTTACAAATATATGGTTAGTTTTTCATGAATTTATGTGAATCGTAATATTTTGAAATATAGTATGAAATAGTATCACTTTTATACAAAAATTCTATGAAAATCCATTGAAAATGGTTGTAAATGTCTTTATTTTCTAGAATTTCTTAGAATTTTGTTAATAAAAAAGTCTTATTTTGTCTTTAAAAATGTCTTATTTTGAAGAAAAAATTTCAAAATATATATGTTTTTCAATATAACTTGCTTCTAAATGTATGTTATTTTGTTCAATGTCTAAAAAACACACTTGAAAATTGAAAGTAATAATATTTTAAGACAAAAATGATTCAAAGGACCAAAAAAATGCCTTAAACATAAAATGTGTGATACTGGTATCAACCATTTTCTAAATGGAGGTAAAAATAGCTACTAAAATTAGGAGAGAGAAAAATGAGAACTGTGTTAAGTTCTCATTTCATAGTATAAGTGGTTAAATTAGAGTGAATGAAGACAGGACCCCTTATGAACTATGGTATGGAAGACCAGCCTCAGTCAAATATTTCAAATTATTTGGAAGTAATTGTTACATTAAAAGGAACGAGGATGACCTTGGAAAGTTTGACCCTAGGACTGATGAAGGAATATTTCTAGGATATTCATCCACTAAGAAGGCATATTGATGTTACAATAAAAGGTTACACAAAATTGTAGAAAGTGCAAATGTGAGAGTAGATGATATAAAACCAAGAAGAGGAAGAAGTCATGATAGTGTTGAAAATACAAATGATGAAGAAAATAAAGACTTGCAAGAGGATGAAAGTACCCATTATGAAGAAGAAATAATAGAAAAGAAATATACACAGGAAATTGAAAAAGACTCCCCAGGACCTGGTACAAAAAATCCATCTAGAAGGATACAAAAGAATCATCCAAAGACACAGATCATAGGTGATAAAAATGTTGGAGTTAGTACAAGAAGACAACTATCATTTAATGAACAAGCCCTACTCTCAATAGTGGAACCTAAATTGTTTACAAAAACCAGCAAAAGTAATGAATGGGTCAAAGGCATGAATGAAGAATTAGATCAGATTGAGAAAAACGAGACCTAGGAACTTGTCCCGAGACCTAAAGATAAGAATGTTATAGGAACCAAATGGGTTTTCAAGAAAAAAATAAATCAAGATGGTCAAGTGATAAGGAACAAGGAAATATTAGTATGTAAAGGGTATGCTCAGGTAGAAGGGATTGATTTTGAAGAAACTTATGCCCCTGTGGCAAGACTTGAAGCAATCAGAATGTTTCTATCACTCTCAACCCATAAAAATTTTAAAGTGTATCAAATGGAATCAAGTCTGCATTTTTTAATGGAAAAATAGAAGAATAGGTTTATATTGAACAACCTTAAGGTTTCCTATTATCAGAAAACATAGACTATGTTTGCAAGCTGAAAAAGGCACTCTATGGTCTCAAACAAGCTCCAAGGGTCTGATTTTCATGGCTAGATACTTATTTAAAGCAACAAGGATTTAAGAGAGGGTCCACTGAATGTAATATCTACTAAAAAATAAAAGATGAAAATATGATCATTGTTGTTGTTTATGTAGATGACATCATATTTGGAAGCAATTTACAAATACTGAGTGTAAAATTTGCTTTTGAAATAAAGAAGGAATTCGAAATTTCAATGTTGGGTGAACTAACATTATTCTTGGGATTACATGTTTATCAAAAATACAAAGGAATATTTATCTCTCAATCTAAGTACATCAAAGACATGCTTAAAATATTTAAGAATGAAGATTCCAAACCTATTAGTACTCCTATGATCACAGGTTGTAAATTAAGTAAGGATGATAAGTCTCTGGATGTGGATCATACCATGTACAGATCCATGATAGATAGCCTATTGTATGTGACAACTACAAGACCAGATGTGATGCAATTTGTAGGATTGGTTTCTAGGTTCCAGTAAAGCCCCAAAGAAACACATGTAACTGCAGTAAAGAGAATTTTCAAATATTTGAAAGGTACTATGGAGTATGGGTTATGGTACCTAAAAATTCAAGACTTCATTTTAAAATCATTTACTAATGCAGATTGGGCAAGAAGTGTGGATGATCGAACGAGTACCAGTGGAGCAACATTTTTCTTAGGAAATTGTTCCCTTTAATGGTTAAGTAAAAAACAATCTTCCATTGAACTCTCCACAATAGAGGCTGAATATATTGTTGTTGTGTCATGTTGCACCCATGTCATTTGGATGAAGCAAACACTAGAGGAATTACTTGTGAAGTATGAGCACCCAATAATAATTAATTGTGATAATACCAGTGCCATAAATATGTCAAAAAACCTTGTCATGCACTCCAAGACAAAACAAATACCAATAAAATATCATTTCTTAAGAGAACAAGTGTCCTAGAAGGTTGTCAAACTGGAGTATGTTGACACAAAAGAACGGGTTGCTGACATTTTCACCAAGCCATTACCTAAGGAATCCTTTGAGCATATTAGACAAAATATGGGAGTAATTCCCTTACAAAAATTGTAGAAGAGGAAGCTCAATCTCAAGGGGAGAAATGATGAGAGGGGAGTTGTTAGAAAGCAGAAAGAAGACAGGAAATCCTTAATAGCATAAGAAGTTATCCTTTGTCATTGTTTCCAAAGGGGGAGAATGTTTAAATGTTTCCATCAATGCCAAAGGGGAATATTGTTGAGAATATAGTTGTCATTCATGTCAAAGGTGTTCACAAATAACAAAGGAATAACCAGTAGATATGGTAGCAGGATGAGTTCATCAATGACAAAGGGAAATGTTGAGTGTGGAGTGGAGAGTGTAGAGACTGTGTTATAGGAGAGAGCTACGGAAAAGGAATTGATTGTTCCACTGATCAATTCAATCATAGAGTTAAAGATCTGCATCTTGGACATATCAATGGTTAAAAAGGGATTTCACAAGTTAGAGTTGCGAATGAATTGAATTGAAAATCCTCATTCATATGCTTGAGGATTGTGTGGTGGAGATATGAATGGGCTCTAGATCAATGACCCAAATGAATTTCGTTGAGAAACAAGTGAGGAAGATAAATAAGGTTCGGGCTTGCAAAATCAAAAGTGATCATGGAAAAGTACCTTTATAATCGATGACATAGGTTGATAATGGAACCAAATCTATGGTGAGGAATTATTTCCACACAAAGAAAAGTGAGGATCCATAATCCATGCTAGATCATAGATCGATGGATAGGAGTGAACCCGCAAAGAAATAAACGGCTCAAAAGAAAAGCGAAAGACGAGAAATAAAGTTCTAGAATAATATGGGTTTCCGCAACCCGAAGTTTGAAAGGAGGAAAGTAAAAGACAAGAAATCAAGGTCTAGAATAATATAGGTTTCCTCAACCCGAAGTCTAGAAGGTGGAAAGCAGAAAGCGGAATGCGGAATGCGAAAGATGAGAAATCAAAGTCTAAAATAATATGGGTTTCCACAACCTGAAGTCCGCCAGCGAAATACGGAAGGCGAAGAATCACGAAACAATTTTGGGAAATGTCACAGTTCCACAACTTGTAGTTTGGGAGATTGAGGGTCACAGAAATCTTGAAGTAGATCAATGGTGCGGAACGGTTGAGGCAAAAAGCTAAGTGCCGAAAGAAATTTTGAGAAGTGTCATAGTTAGGAAATCGACATACCACATCCTATCTTAGATATATGATCAAGAAGAAGCCCTATATTAAATCAACGACTCAAGATGGGTGCGAAAATGGAGAAGGCAGAAGGTCATGATTGGAAAATTCATGAAGAGGAATGATCAATGAAATGAAGCAATGGTGAAGAAATGTGTCCGTAGGAAGCATGAAGGTATTTATTGATAGAATAGTTGAAGGAAAGAACTCGTCTCTATGATTGCGAATGACAAAGTCCAAGAAGTGAATAACAGACTGATAAAAATCAGTCCAGGGTGGAAGGGTGGCACTAGGGTAGACTATAAGTCTGCAAAGGGTGTTGAATCATCCTTGTCTATTGTAGCAGGAAAAAAATCAGGGTGTTGGAGCATCCTTGTCTATTGTAGCAGGAAGAAACCCAGGGTGTTAGACCATCCTTATCTGTTGTAGCAGGGAGAAACTCAGGGTGTTGTTGCATCCTTTCTATAGCAGCAGATAAATAGATTTTGTAGATCCATCTTTTTAATGATTTTGAATTGGTGGTTTTCTCCTTGAAGTTTCCACGATAAAATTTGTGTCTTGACCTGTTTGATTCATTTTGTGTTTTTATTTTTAAAGAAAAAGACAATACTAATTCACCCCTCGTCTCTCAGTATTGTGGGATAATCCAAAAAATTCTACATGACACACATATATGTAATCCATAATCTATGACCAAATTATTCATGCATTTTCATTTCGCTATCTTTTCATTACAACACTTTAAAATTTAATTTTGATTTGAAGGGTTTACTATTGATGATAACACAGTATTCCTGCAACTACATGTCTTTCATTCATCATAATAATATTAAATTTATGATTTCAAAACTGTGCACGCATTATCATTTCATGGTCACATAACTTTTCTACTTTTATTAAAATCCAGACATTCTGTATGGTAGCGTAGATATACTTTTCAATTATTTTCTCTTGGTTTTTTCCACATTAATAATCATTTCTACTTATTCCACAACATACTAATCATGAATTTCTTCACATATTCCGAAACACATACTAATTAAAGCATTAATGACGACTTTTCTATCACGTTTGTGAAATGAGAATTTACTTCATGTAAAATTTGCAACTACTATTTTTGTTATTCATTATATCATGATGCATCAAATACCCAAGCATAAATTTCACACACATACCTCTTGTATGATAATGATGTTCCAAGCACTTCTTAGATGAAATCCTCTTTCAAAATTTTTAGCGTATATATACATGAGGGTCATCTCCTCATGGAACCATAAGTTCACATGCAGGCCTCGTCAACCTCTATATATAATATTCAACCAATATAATTAGGACGATACCCTTCATCAAGTTTTTTACATCTCTCAGGCATATCTCCTACACAGAATCTGGATGCCCACATATCTTAGATACTAAAATCTCAACATGACAAAAGATATCACTACAGAACCTAACACCTCACCTCAGTGCTCTCTAGTAGTTTTTCTTAAGAGACTAACACCTCCTATGGGTTCTCACTAGAAGCTCTTTTCCAAGGCCTGGGACTTAATATCATAGAGTGCTTAACAGATCCTAACACCTCACAAGAGTGTTCCCTGGAAACTCTCTACTAAGTTATCAAAAATTTCATAGCCTAACACCTCTCCAGGGTGCTCCATGCCAACTCTTCTTAATTCAAAAATACTTTTTGTTCAATCATTTCAGTTTGTTTATTCTAAAAATTAAGTCTCAGTTTCAGGTCTTATTACTTCTTTCAATTATGCATAATGAGATTAAACAATTTAGGTGCTCTAGAACCGACACAATCAACACCATAATTAGTTTCTCTTGCTTAATCACATAGTTTAAATTTCCAATTTTCTTCTTCCTCTTCATGAGTTGATTAATCCTGTAATATTTGTTTAGCGTAGAAAATGTTTCTTAGAAATTAGAGCCTTATAACCCAGGGAATCCCCCGTGATCAGCTCAAAACTTTCATAATTCTTTATCTCATTAGTCTTTAATCATATTAGGTTCCATTTATGCATAATCATATTCAATTCTTTAGTTATGGAATTAATATAAAGACGTTGTCAATCACAATGACAAATATTTAATATCATTTCAAAATAAATATTGAATGCATAAAATATCATAATCATCACCAAGCATACTCAATGTTCTAGAGACTATTAGTTCCACTTCAAACCAGAAATTTAATAATTCTGAATATAATCAATGTTCCTGATCCCACTGTCGCAACACCATATCCACACAACAACTCAATATTCTTGATTTTCAAGATCTTACCTGCACAACATTAAAGTATGTATGTTTAAGTCTTCCAAGACTTAATTAACATCATTACACATACAAAATGCTTAATAAACACATTATCGCTTTGCATAACTTAATGCTTCTAGATTATATGCATGTACAAACCATTCAAACACTATGAATCAATTTCCTTAACATGGATATGCCATATATACAAGTGATCATTAACAACAATGCTACGGTTACCATACTCAAGTAATTAAAAAAAAATCAACACTTCTAACAAAGTATATCCTTGGCATATAAATTTATCTAAACTATGTTTTCCCATAAATGCAATCCATTAATCAAATGATAACATCCTTCTAAAATTTCATGATACTCAAGGAATATTCTAGATGTTACCTTTTTCCATTGTAGAATTAATCTTTTTCTTTCGATTATCTCATATATTCCATTTTGTGGTGCTTCTTGCAACCTTGAATACCTGCATACTTAGTCATAATTTCTTTCCATAAATCATTTGTATCATAAAGTTATAAACCAAATTATATAATAACAATATCCTATTTTCATGGTGATCATAAACTCTTGATGCAATATCAATGGATTATTTCCTTGACAATGTAATCATAACTACACTTGCATGAATCTTTTACTAATGTGCAAGCATAATTTGTTCCTTACTTTGTAATAACTTGAATTTATGTTAAACTTTTAGTATTGCCACTACTTTACTTCAGCATGCCTATATTCATCATCTACTTGGTATATTAGCACCATGCAATTAACCTTTCTAGTATTTTCTAATGTAATTGTAAGCTAGACATAGAATTAGATATACCCAAAAGTTTCTTCTCGGGTGTATTTAAACACTCAAGAAATATAGTGCACAATCTAACGAAATGATTTATCTTTATGCACAATACTTGTGAAATTATCATAATCTACATGAAATCAAGGCCATGTCCTTATATTCTAACTTTTTCTTTCGATTATCTCATATATTCCATTCAACGGTGCTTCTTGCAACCTTGAATACCTACATACTTAGTCATCATTTCTTTCCAGAAAATTATTTGTATCATAAAGTTTTAAAAAAATTTATATAATAACAAGATCATATTTTGATGATCATAAACTCTTGATGCAATATCAATGGATTATTTCCTCGACAACTTAATCATAATTACACTTGCAAGAACCTTTTACTAATGTGCACCTTAAGCATAATTTGTTCCTTACTTTCTAATAACTTGAATTTACGTTAAACTTTTAGTATTGCCACTACTTTACTTCAACATGCCTCTATTCATCATCGACTTGGTATATTATCACCATGTAATTAACCTTTCTAGTATTTTTCTAATGTAATTGTAAGCTAGACATAGAATTAGATATACCCAAAAGTTTCTTCTCGGGTGTATTTAAACACTCAAGAAATATATAGTGCAAAATATAATGTAATGATTTGTCTTGATGAACAATCCTTGTGCAATTATCATAATCTACATGAAATCAAGGCCATGTCCTTATATTCTGACTTGTCATGTCGACAATTTGGGTTTAGTTACTTCTACTTGCATATGTTACTCATTAAATTTCTCTTTCAATATGTGTAATATTCCGAATTTTTGACTTGACATTTATGGGCATAAGTCCCATTGCATGTGATATTGCTTTGAGGTTTTATTTTTTATATGGGGCATAAGATCCCATTGTACATGAGAATGATGATTTGTTTAATATATTGGGCGTAAGACAAATGCATATGTTTTATGTATATGATTTCATGTGTTGGGCATGGACCCTGAAGCACATAATTGATGAGATATTTGTGTTGAGCATGAGCTCTGAGGCACATGAGTATTTGATGTTTGTGTTGAGTGAGAAGCTCTGGAGCACATGAGTATTTGATGTTTGTGATGATCGAGAGGCTCTGGAGCACATGATTATTTAATTTTTGTGTTGAGCAAGAGGCTCTAGAACACATGAGTTATGAAACCTTTGTGTTGAGCATGAAGCTCTGAAACACATGAAAATATAAGAATTGGAAGTGTTGGGCATAATCCCTGGAGTTTTCCAAGTTGATGTTGAGCATAAGATTTGGAACATCAGATCCTTAGCCATTGTATCCCTAGGTGTATACTACAAAACAATCCTAGCATTATTGTTGAGTGAGGAGCTATGGAATTGCAGTAAGTTGTAACTCCCTGTTTCTTAGCATTGAGTATGGGCTCTGGATAAATGCTAGGAGTTACTAAAAAATTAATATGTTGAGTGAAAATGACTCTCATAAAACATTGATCTCATCTTACTTATTTTTAAGTGCTTAAATGAAATTTCAAATTTATGTATCTCACCAAGTACTGAAGAACTACCATGTTATACGAGGTAATCCAAAATGCAAGGAGGTTTAGAGTTGCCTAACCTAGTTGACATAACCCCTACTTGAAGGTCTTAATAAGAAGTGACTACAAGCTAAAAACAAAAGTATCATGTTATTAGGGATCATGATATATGATACCTAAAGTAAAAATGTCAACAATGGTATTTGTATATATAGTTATATATAATGTGAATAAAAGAGTAAGAACAAGTATTAATACTAGTAACTATGAATAATAATAAAAGGATCCATGTATTATTATTTATTACTAATACTAGTCAAATATTAAATACTTAAAAGAGTCAAAGTAGGAACTAGTCAAAGAGTTCCTAAGTTAAATTAAATAAATATTAAATTCACCTAAATTAAGTCAAACGGGTTATTTCAAGAAAAAAAATGACTCTTGATTACCCTAAAGTTTATCTATAAAGACCCATGCCAAAGAGAGGCTTGGGGATCTTTTGATTTTCCATCTATACTACTTGATTATTATTCTCAAGAGAGTTCTTGGAGAGCATTTTTCCCAAGAGGAAAATCCAACTGGTATAGAACCTGTTATCCGAGATAGGGAAGCCTTACCTAAGGAGATCTAAGCTACTTGCATGTTGGAACCATCTTTGGGGTATCCGGATTGAAACCAGGAATGGTTCTTGGTCATGTTTGGGTGGAACATGGTAGTTTCCAAGTTATTTGGTTAACTGAACAGAGGTCAAAACTGTTTATGTGCTTGTTAATGTTGTGTGTTTGAGTGTGTAGGATTTCCAACCATTAAAATAGCTTCAAATTGTAGGTATGAGGTTTCTTTATCTTCCTTACAATTCATACAATTTTCTTATTAAATGAAGGGATTAAAGTTTGGGATGACAATATGAATATTATCTTCCTGTTGTAGTTAGGTTATTTTGTTTACATAACCTAGAAAGAATAACTACGGTTATTTTAGTTTACATATTCATACAAACCCTAGAAATAAAGATTATGCTATATGAGTGATTTGTTTTCTTAACCATGATTATCTAGTTAGGAAAATATCGATTTAATTTCTTACTTTTGATTTTAGACTGTCACATATAATTTTATCAGTTTTCAAAACCATAGGAAAATATGGTCTCTATTATTTCTTCATTACTCTTTCATCATTCATATTTTAAATCCAGTCTTCTCTAATGGTGTATTTTTTTAAGAGATTCTAGATTATTTAATTTAGCTAGATTCATGGTTATTGTTCAAACTTAAATACAAAAAATAAAATAGAGTTTACATACATATAAACAAATTTATAAAACCCACATACCAGAGGTCAAATATCTAGGTGGAAGAACTCCAAACTAGAATTGGATCATTTTAAAAATAACCAATAAACTATCAACCAAAAGAAATAATTAAATACACAGAAATAAAACTATCTCTATCAAAATTCAACTCTACATTTCCACTGTTGGCAGATTACATATTTCCAGCACGTTTATTATTATTGCAGCCATCAAATCCATTATAAACAACTATAGCATAAACAATGTTTATAAACTTAAAACATAAAATAAATACCAATTCTATGTTGAATCATAAAAAATTACAAATTATCTGAACTACTATAAACCAACCACCAAGAATCAAATATATACATAATATAAACCAATTCATTAACCAACATATCCATTTAAAAACCCAGGACCAAATCCTATCGGCATCGTTGCCAAAACAAAAATATACACGCTGTGTTAAACACCAATCCAAGCGTTAGGAAAATCGAGGATCGAATCATGTAGGCTTATGAAATCAAAACCATAACGCTACATTAAAACACCAGTCCAAGCGTTAGGGAGGCCCAAGATCGAATCTTGTAGGCTTGCAATATTAAAAACAAAAACCAAAGAAATTACATGCCCATGAATCGAATCCTATAGGTATCAATATTAAATATAATACATTATAAACGCTGCAAATTTACACAAAATACATCAAACACTATATTCACCAGCTGCATATTCACATAAGGGATGAGTCACACCTTCCAAAGCTCATGACTGAAAACCCCAACCTTAAACGCTTTTTAAACCTCTACACACTCACATCTTCAAATAAACCTAAAAACAAAATGTGCATGCTACATATTCATCTACAGGCCAAGCCAGGCTCATGTCCATGAGGTGAAACCCCAACCCATAACCAACATCGAATTATACCCAACAAATATAATTCCAAGAAGAAATAATTTTAACCCTATTGTCAATGCATACAATCACAACCTTAACAAACATAGAAACCATATGTGCAAACAATATGCGAAGCTAATGGCCGTAATAAGAAAACCCAATCAAGATAACAAACCATACGATTTGAAATACAAACCAAAAAAAAATTTACAAAGTCAAGTCTTCATTTGGATAGACATGAATCACCCAACGTCTTTACACTTGGAAGTTAAAGGAACAATTTAAATATAGTTGCATCTTTCAGATTCCCAACACCTTACAAAGGCCCCAAACCAACTATCAAAGTCTACTAACCAAATTTACATAGAGATAAACCCTCCCAAACCAGAGTGCAACACTCTGTCACACATAGGCGTAGAGGAAAGGCCTATTATTTTCATAGGCCTTACCTGTTAAAGGGTTGCGTAGACAATCCAGAGAGACATTGTCAAGCCATGAGTCCGAACCACCCTTGTCACCTGCAAACCAAAAAATGCATAGCTATGAGGATTATGTTAAACCTCAACTGAAGCAACAAACAAAAAAACACTGCAAAACCATATTCAGAGCATACCTTTCGACGTAGGGGAATTGTTACTCCACACAGCATAAAACACCCGAGAGCCAAAACCACACAGACAACCAGAAGAAGAGCCAAATGAATCACCCAAATGACCAAACCAGTGTATGAGGCTCATTTCCCACGCTTTCTAAGGAGCCATAAATGTGCCACCCTGGTCTCCACTATTAACAAAATTCATACCCACATCTCCATAGTCAAGCCCATAACGAATTCGCATTAGCACTAAACCCTCATCAAAACCCTCCTTTGCATCGTTAAGCCATAGTTTTATGGCATGGAATATGCCATAAAAGGTTTATACACAACCCATAGTTTTTCCATGGACTTATCACAAATTTTTCCATGACATATGAAATAAGCCTTAAACCCTAGGCTTTACACCTTAAAAATTACAT
Organism: Pseudotsuga menziesii; assembly: GCA_001517045.1. Taxonomy (NCBI): domain Eukaryota; kingdom Viridiplantae; phylum Streptophyta; class Pinopsida; order Pinales; family Pinaceae; genus Pseudotsuga; species Pseudotsuga menziesii. Next base: position 373,558 of record LPNX010550311.1, read on the forward strand.
GTTATAAACTGAATATGAAGTGGATAAAAATATCATAACCTCAAAACATAATAATATTGACAGCCATAAAGATTTAGGTAATACACTCCCAACTCTGTGTAAACATAGAAAGTAGGTACACTTAGGACATGACTTTAGTCCTCTTATCTTCAATATGCATAGGACAGTGTAGCATAGTTATCATGACGTATGATGTTACGTTTCACTGTCGTAGATAGATTCTGTCACTGAAGTAACCTGCACAAAATTGGAGGTCTGCATTAGTTTGCAATGAACTAAGTAAACCCCATAAAAATAGGAGGAACCTCTTTACCTCTCCGAATGGTCCCTCAAGGGATACAAACCCCACCACTCCACCCCTTGACAGTTAAAGGAAAGTCAAAAATTTTAAATAAATAAAACTATAAACAAAGTACCAAACTGAAAATAGGAAGTAAGACATAACTGAACCAATATATGCAAATGTATGTTAATGTCAAACACGAGCAAAGTAATCATATAACAAATCCAAGTAACTTAACCATAACATATAACCATATCAACAATACATAGGAAAATACATAAAGAGGGAAGGACAACTTGCGACACTTAGATCTAGTAAATGATAGACAAATTCCGCAAAAGATAAGGTTATTGTCCATGATAGGTAGCATTTAACTAGCCTACAATTTTATTTTATTTTTGAATTTTGGGGACATTACAATATGTTAATCATAACGGTTACCTTACTTTCCATAAGCTTCAATACCTATGAAATATTTTAAGCAATTACTAGTTTACCTACATCATGTGTCCATTAGACATTTATCATAGATAAAATCGCTATAGAGTGAGCTCTTCTAGCAAAATTTTCAACGAGTTAAAAATATAAAATTGCATGTTACGCATCATTACACATGTAAAATAACATAAGTATGTTATTACATATGAACACCAATTAAAGCTACTATTAGCATGCTAATGTATTCATTTTCTCATTCACAAATATTTACAATCTAATGAAATCAAACATATCACTTTATCGAGCTTCAAACTACAGTTCACTCACCAAGCATATATTTTTCTTTTTAGTTTATGCAACTAGTTTAATGCATTCAAGCACATGAGTCTAAACGAATTACTTTATATAGTTGATGATCATAACCTTAAACCAATATCCTTTCAACAACATGCATTCCAATTTAGTAATCATAAAATCTTGTATTTTCAAAAATCAATTCTTCAAAAAGTGCATAGTGTACATGTATGCAGGAGAGTCCATTAGGTCTAAGTGATGTAAACCTCGCTTTCATACCATTTGTAACACACCTAATTTCCACATGGTGATTTGAAAGAAATGGGGTAAAACATTTTCTTAAAACATTTCATTTAACCCGTCAAATGTTAGTACTAAAGAATAATTGTTATCATAAGGTGGATACATTCTTTTAAAATATATAAATCATTTTGATCATCAATCATCTCTTTGTTCCATTGGGTGTGATTAATAATATGAAGTTTAAAAGTGTGGTCCACAAATGGAAACTTACCACCATCTTAAACATCATACAAAGAAAGCTTATATGTAAATATGCATACTATTCACCGTCCTAAACTTATAAAAAAATACAAGGTTACATACACTTCAAAAGAATCTTAATCACTTGGAAATCACAGACTATTCTTACTAAGAACAAAATGAAGAAAGAGACACCAATACACGTGGTTCACCCCTAACCACGGGCTACGTCCACCAACATTGTTAATATTTCTATTAATTATTCAATAAAATATTACACATCTGCATTGCAACTACTAAGATTACACATCTACACTGCAACTACTACAATTAATATTCTTTACCTTCAAATCTTTTTCATAAAGAAAAATATCAACTTACTAATTGCATAGCCTTTCTTTAAAAATGAATAATATTATCAAAAGCAATTCCAAACATTTCCACTTAAAGTATCCCAAGTGAAAAAGATAAAAGACTTACAATTAAAAACTTACTTGACTCCCTGGCATCTTAAATTAGATATTTCTACTAATGAATCCACTAAGATAGAGATTGACTTCACAAAAAGCTCTCCAATTCTCTTATATCATAAAAATAACTCACGCTACATCTTATATTGCTAGAGTAATTTGGCATCATTAAACATAGAGTAATGCCCTCCTTCTAGGTTATAATTACATCGAATATTCTTCAATTTCAATAATTATTTGTACTTTAGAAATTATAAGCTAAGTTTGAGCTAAGAGTCACGTCTTACCACATCTTAAGCTTTAATTAATATAATCTTTTATTATTTTCTTAACAACCAACAAGGAGAAGGATATTATTTACATTATTTTATTTAGAATTTCCAACAAGGAGAAGGATATTATTTACATTATTTTATTTAAGGGGATATTATTTACATTATTATATTGTAATTGATCGTCTTTTAGTCTCGTCTGACTTCCTTGACTACGATTTCCTCCTTAAACAATGGATTGGATGTGGAGGTGTATCTAATCATCAACCGGTTTTTCTGCAAATTTCTTCTCAGAGTTCTAAGGCCCACAATCCTTTCAAGTTTAATGCAGGCTGGCTTGATCATATTGATTTGGTTGAAGCCTTAAAAAATTCTTGGGTTCTCTTTGATGTTCGGTCTGCTTTATCTCCTGAGGCTCAATTTAGTGTGAATCTAAAACGCATTAAAGCAATTTCTACTAAGTGGTCTCTGAATAAAAAAGCTCAGAACATAAAAGATTTGGTTGATATTGATTTTGAGTTAAAAGGATTTCATGATAGTCATTTTTCTGGTATTTTATTAGTGGTTGATAAAGATTTATTGATTGAGATAGAATCTCGCAAGCATGCTATTCTTCTTTTTCGGGAAAAGGAGGCTCGCCAGAAAAGTAGGGTTTTATGGCTGTGTTGTGGTGATGATTATACTCCTTTCTTTCACAAATTTTCTGCTCATAGGAAATCCCGTAACTCAATTTGGAAACTTTTTGATGATTCTGGAAATCTTGTGGAAGGTTCTGAGGCTATAGCAGAGGCTGGGATTCAGCACTTTGAAAGTCTTTTTAAAGAAGAAGCTGATCTCCATCTTCCAGAAATTGTTCTTAGTGCTGGTCATTTCCCAACTTCTGTTACTGTGGATGATAATGTCGAGCTTATGCAAGCTATTACTCTTCAAGATATCAAGCATATCTTAAACATCATAAAAAATGATAAGAGTCCTGGCCCGGACGGTATTCCTGTTGAGGTGTACAGATGCATGTTTGATGTTTTGGGTGAAGATCTCTTAAGAGTCATTGAATTGTCCAGGTTAAGTGGCAAGATCCCAGCTGTTTTTAACTCTACCTTTCTTGCTCTTATTCCTAAGGTTGATAGCCCTTCATATTTTGAGGATTTTAGACCTATATCTTTGTGTAACTTTGTATACAAAATTATTGGTAAGATTATCTCGATTAGAATCAGAAAGGTTTTGAATAGATATATTTCTGGTGAACAGTTTGGATTTTTGCCGGGAAGGCAGATTCATGATGCGGTAGGTGTCATTCAGGAGGGTATGCATTCTATGCATGTTAAATCCTTAAAAGCTGTCATGATTAAGATTGATCTATCTAAAGCATATGACCGAGTCAGCTAGGTTTATCTTTGGGTTATTCTTGCAAAAATGGGTTTTGCTGGGAATTTTATTGCGTGGGTTATGAGCAGTCTTTCATCTGTCTCATTATCTTTGCTCATCAATGGTGTTGCTACAAATTTTTTCAAATCTGGTAGGGGACTCAGACAGGGGTGTCCATTAGCACCACTCCTGTTTCTTATTGTGGTTGAAGGCCTTGGGAGGGCTATTCTACATGCTTCACACAGTGAGACTTATCATGGTTTATCCTTTGGTAATGAAATTGTATTAACTCATGTTCTATTTGTGGATTACATTGTCATGGTTAATGATGGCTCTGAACAATCTCTCTCTACTCTCTATGATATTTTAATGCATTTTTGTAAGGCATCTGGGATGCAAATTAACAATAATAAATCATCACTTTATTTCTCCTGTATGGAAGAGTCTGAAGTTACTTCATTACAGAACATCTTTAGTTTTCCTGTTGCTAGAATTGATTCTGGCATGAAGTACCTAGGGTTTAACCTTAAACCTTACAGATATCTTATTAAGAATTGGGATTGGCTGATTATTAAAGTTGAACAAAGGATTCAGAATTGGAGCTTCCGTTGGTTGTCCAAAGGAGGAAAGCTGATTTTGATTAAAGCTGTTTTAGAGGCTATTCTAGTCTATTGGATGCATTTTTGGGTTCCTATGGGTGTCATAGACAAAATCAGAAAGCTTTGCTTTAACTTTCTTTGGGCTGGTAAACAGAACTCCTCTGGTTTATCCTGGATATCTTGGAAGTCTATTTCTTTGCCTAAATCTTTGGGTGGTTGGGGACTTAAGGTCCCTGTATTATTTGCAAAAGCTCTTGTAGCAAAAAAGGTATGGGATATTATTCATGGTTTGGGTTTATGGGTTAAGATAGCTTATCAGAAATATATTTATCCATTGAATAATCTGGACTGGATAAGATCTTCTGTTAAAAAGAAAAAGAACATTTCAATCTGCTGGAAAGCTGTCCTTTGGGCTTTTGATCTCATTGGGAATTTTCTGGTTTGGAAGGTTGGTTCTGGCAATGATGTTCGTATTGGTTTATATCCATGGGTTGGATGTAAATGGAGACATGCTTTGCCTATTCCTATGATAGATAGGTTACATTTGGCTGGTTACCATTTTCTTTCTGATATTGGAATTTTTGGTATGTCTGTTTTAATGCCACAAGAATGGTTATCTGCAGACACTTTGGGGTTTATTGATCCATTTGAGATTGCTGTTTGGAATGGATATATTGCCATTCACAAGTATAGCCATGTTAGACTTTCTAATGCAGATGGCTGTCTCATCTGGCATTTATCTAAAACAGGTAAATATTCTCCTAAAGTGGGATATGCTGAACTTATTTATAGAGAAGTGGAATCGATCTGGTGGTGGAAGGTTTTATGGAAGATGAAGTGTCCACTAAAAACAAAAAAATTTAGTTGGTTTCTTCTCTCTGGTAAAGCATTGACTTGGGATGTTCTTTGCTTGAGAGGTACAGAGGGTCCTGGTAGATGTTTTCTATGTAAACAGAGCTGTGACTCTAATTTTCATATTGCAGTAGAATGCCTATTTACTCAATCTGTTTGGTCTATTATTGAGGATCATCTGACTCTTAATAATCTTTGGAATGGAGATTCCCTGTCTGATTGTTTTAAAAACTGGTGCTTGTTATCAGATGTAATTCACATCAAATCTTTACCTATCATTGTTCTCTGGTTTTTATGGAAAGCAAGAAATAGATCTTGCTTTGAGGATCTTGACTCAACTCCTGCACAGATTTCAAGTTATAGCTTGGGCATGTTGAAGAATTTACCGCAGTCTTTATCTGTGGTCTCTATTAGATCATTTTTTGTGGAAGAAATTGATCATTCTTATGCATGGGGTTATTTTGATGGATCTGCAGCTGGGGAACCAATGATTTGTGGGGCTGGAGGCATTTTGTTCATCTCTGATAGGCATCATATATCTTTCAAAGCAGGTTTAGGATTGGGCACAAATAATTATGCAAAATTATGTGCACTTAAGCTTCTCCTTAGGCTGGCTCGGATGCATAATTTGGATAATATTCAAGTTTTTGGGGATTCCCAGCTTGTTATTAATTGGGCATCTGGTAAGTATCGATTACAAAATCTTGAACTAGCCTTGATTCTTCAAGATGTTCACTATTTATCTGACAGTCTTGATTATGTGTCTTTCAAAGAAATTTATAGGGAAAGAAATTCCAAAGCAGATTATTTGGCTAAAGCAGGTGGTAGCCTTCTTGAAGGTTTTTGGAGTACTTGTGAACAGAGAGAGGCAGATTCCATAGAAACCTTTCAGGTTTTCTAAAAATGTTGTAGTGTGCTGTCTGTTCATCTGACAAATTGCTGTTTCTTTGGAGAGTTATATATGCTTGGGGATGGACTGCCCTATCCTTGATATGATGCCTTGGCTGATATTGATATGCATCTTTTTGCATTTGGTGATCTCAAGCAACTTTATTAGAGCTTGACTTGCGGGCTGGTTGGCCTCTTCTTATTTGGTTCTGATTGGATTTGGATATTTTATTTTCATCATTGGATGGCCTGGAATAGGCCAATTTCTAGCTGCTGTTTATTTTTATCAACATTTGACTCATTTATGAGACTTCATTAGCATGCTAGTTCTGCTCTGATTTTTTGGCTTTGGATCACCTGTCCCAGTTTGATCTGACCTGATTTAATCAGGAGTGATGATATAAGTCTGCTATGATCAGACTTAGTTTTTTACATGGTTTTTGCTTTCTTTTCCGCTGAAAAGTTTTTTGGTGAACATTATGATCTTGATGATATAATGTATGTAATGTCAACTTTTCAGTTTGAACAGTTTTGGATATGGATTGTGGATTTGTCCTCATTCTGAGGCAAAATTTGTAAATGACAACTTCTTAGTTGTATTTTGTATAATGGACTATGAGGGCCATCTACTGAATGTGAATAAAGTATTTACAATTTTTTTTCTTTGGAAAAAAAAATATTGTAATTGATCACAAGTCAAACTCCTTTGACTTTGCTATTAGCTGGTGTCTTTTGATGCAACTATAAATAATTAAAACCTGTTTTGCAAAGTATGACTTAGGGGTTTGTAAAATATTTTTTTTAATTTTGTTAAAAAGCTATTTTTGTAAACAGCTGATTGGTGGATAGAAGATGATGTCAGCTTTGGGATTTGGTATCTGGATTTGAGTTGACATGTGGCAAGATGATGTCATAATAATAAAATTAAAAAAATCAAAATTATTTCCCATTGCCATCTGGCTCATGCCTCCTGCTGCTATTGCTGCCGCTGCCGTGTGGACCGTGGCGCCTACCAGCAGCCGTTCGCCAATGCTCCGATGGAAATCTCTTCATCTTTGCCAACAAAGATTCCATCTTATTTGATTACAAAACAAATAAGGTTGTAAAGACATTTCCGGCCAAGATGCCGGGTGGAGCCAGAAATTACCCCGCCTCCGATTCATCTACTATGCTGCCACTGTTGGCATCTGATGGATTTCAAAAAATAGAAATTCTCATCTGTGGTAGTGCTCCTAACAGCGCTTTCACCTCAGCAAAGGCTGGGAATTTCCTAACCGCACTTCAAAGCTGTGGAAGAATTCTTATTATAGATCCCAACCCTGTTTGGGCTATGGAGAATATTCCTGCGCCCAGGGTTATGGGAGATATGCTCAACCTTCCTAACGGTGAAGTTGTGATAATAAATGGTGCCGAGAGAGGGACGGCAGGTTGGGAGATTGCAAGGGATCCATCTCTTGCTTCGTATTTATACAGACCTAATGCAATTGTAGGGCAACAATTTACAGTACTGTCAGCCTCCACCATTCCGATATTGTATCATTCGACTGCAAATGTATTGCCTGATGGGAGGATTTTTGTTGGAGGCTCCAACCCCCACGTTGGTTACGTTTTTTCTGGAGTCACATTTCCAACCGAGCTTCATCTGGAAGCATATAGTCCTTATTATTTGGACGAATCCTACAGTACTTTGAGGCCTAACATCATTTCTCTATCTACCGATTCTGTGAGCTATGGTACAAGATTCACCGTTAAGTTCTCTGTTTCAAGTTATGTTCCCAACAATATCCAGTTCAACATTTACGCTCCATCCTTCACAACGCATGCATTTTCCATGAATCAGAGACTGCTCATACTCGCATCAATGAGCCCAAAGAGAGTAAGAGGAATATATATTGCTATAGTTACAGCACCTCCAAGCGCTGTTGTAGCGCCGCCAGGATACTACACGCTATTCGTGGTTAACAATGGAATTCTGAGCGTCGCCAATTGGATTCATTTGTCTTAACCTATCTCCCCGGTAACATTGTGTAATGTATGTGAGGCATATTAGTTTTGTGTTTGAAGAAAACCAGTGTATAATGTATATGAAAAGCAGATCTAACAGCCGTGAACTGTGACCTGCCCTTAATTCTATCTAAACTATTAGAAGATAAAACCTGTATCCTTTTCTTTGGCAATCAAGAGCAAAGATTTCCAGTTGGGTTAGTAAGAGTTGCTGGCCTCGATATGAATGGCAGAGGACAATTGTGCACAAGAACAAGACGTAGGAATGCCAGGACAAACGCAGATTGCGCATCAACTTACTGTAACCACAAAGTCCACAATGCTTGGGAAGTAGTGGTTGTTAGGTCCGCATTGCGACAAAACTAAATCTTATCACAGTTTTGCGTACAATGCAAAGGAAAGGAACGGAAAACCAAGCATCACCGTCAACCGGTGAGCAGAGCAGAATTAGCGCGACAGAAATTCCTTTGCAAGCCAAGCAAATTAGTAGGTGATTCTCCGGAGCTCTCTTCCCAGCCAAAAATTTGCATGGATCGCTTGTCCTAGTGTGGGGCCACAGGAGACTTTGTCAATCATAATTCATAATTAAACACAATTCCATAAAGTTATCGTTGTTTCAATATCTCTGGGAGAACCAGATCAACGTTGCTAATTCCATTAGTTACGATTCACAGCCATGCCATCCCTGGACGAGCTCATTCCCTCAAAAGAAGACAGAGATTTTCAACCCTGTAAGTTTTGTGTAGAATTTGGGTGGAAAAATATGAACTAGAATCACAGAAAAATGTTGAAAGGTCAAATCGTAAAAATGTTATTTGCACCCCAAAAACATGTTTTTTGCAATTGTCAAATGTGTTAAACTCATTATCACCAAAGTTTAACAGTACATATCCTCGAGTACTAGAAATTTGTTAAACTCATTATCACGAAAGTTTAAGAGTAAATATCATGTTGACCAGGTTCTATTAATATAGATTTATTTTCTTACGAAATATCCTGAAACGTATAGACCTTGTCGTTTTGGTTAGATAGCCCTTCAATTAACAAGATGATATAGCCTGTTGGTATTGTGACAAAATTGAAAGAATATACGTAAACGTTACCACCGAATTCCTCAAATAATAATGCTGGTAGATCCATCGAAATATTTTGATATTACTTTGTATTGACGATGTAAAGATCAATGGCACAATATTCTACATTACCTTATTATAATTGGTTGTTATTTGTGATCTTTGGTTAGCCTTAAAATTTTATTTTTTATATTTATTTTAATCACCTTTAATGTAAGGAAAAAATAAAATAGTCATTCAAAACTATTTTCAATCAATTTTTTCATCATTATGAATTAAGTCATATATATATACATATAAACTCTTCCACCATACTAGTCTTTTATATTTATAAATTATTTTAATTAATATTAAATTCACATTTCAACATTAATTCAATAGCTACCTCCAATAAGTTCAAATTGCTTTAAAAAACTTGCATATTTGTATAGCATTATAAATTTATAATAAAATACAAATAAACTATTCTCACAACAATGATACTAATTTATAGTCTTATAAGCTATTATTTTTCATTTCCTATTTATGCTAGTCTATAAAGAAACTTGCATATTTTTATAACATAAGTCAAGAATATTACTAGAAGTATGTAAGGAAGCTTGAATATGCTTGTTTTATGCTACATTGCAATAACCTATATCGTATTTAAATAGACATTTTTTAATTCATTTTTGTTTTTATTTCTTTCAAATTGTAATTATATTTGTCTCATCATATATTTTTATAGCAAAATTATCCTATTGCTATATATTTTCAATCTCTTCTTAGGAGGCAGGTACTAAACAACTTTGTTGCTTATCCCACTTGTTTTATTTAGAATTTCCCAGTTCATAATAAAAGCAGTTCCTTGCTTTTAAACGTTCACAGTAAGAAACATAAAAAATCCCACGATTCCCCTGTAATTCCAACGCTAACCCAACAACCAAAGTAAGAGAATTAAGGAAAGGGAACACATACGTAAGTAAGTATACAGAAATAAAAGAACTTCTAGGAAAGGGATCGTTTCTTTCATACCCAATGAATCGCACTCCTCCAAAGATCAATAATACCCGGTAACAGTTTTTTGTCACGAATTCCACGGGAATCTCGAGAGATCCAGGCCACACGCTTTTCCAATCTCTATTCAGGTCCTCCGGTAATTTCAATGGACATCTTATATGACTCAACCCTAGAACCCACCGGATCGTTAGCCAATGGAAGTAAAAGGAAGTAAGTCTCGCCTTCACGTGAAGCCATAAGAGCTCAAAGACAAATTTAGTTACAGGCAGTATATACAGAGGGCATGTGTAACGCGCACTAAACGACATGTAACATTCTGAGTATACATTCTGCCCCTTAACACATGTAACATTCTGAGTATACAATCTGCCCTTTAACACGACAAGATTAACTCCATCCTTCCCATCTCATCGTCATCACAGTTTTTTTTGTTTTGGCAGAATGGTCTATGAAAAAGCCTCCAAAAAAACATTTATGTATTGCTGCTGCTGCTGCTACTACCTAATTGCATCCAGAACTTTTCATGCATTCATCATTTGTCAGTTAGCAGATATTCAGAAAATTATCTCTATTTCACAGATCATCTGTCAGTGGATACACATCATACACATAATGCATGGGACGTATCATATATATTAGAGTCACATCTGAACACGATTAGTGGGTCATTTCATTACTATTTTACACTGTTACTTTGAAGATTCCCTGGATTCGTTGGAGGAAGGTCGAGCTCGTCGGGATTTTCCCAGAGTAGTTTTACACAGACTCGTAGCACGGTTGACATCAAAAGTATCTAAAAATAGTACCTCTGGTAAAACAAGCTACGATGGTTAAAAGATGGTAAAAAGAGTAGGTAGGTATCACAAGCTTAAAAAAGCCCCGTGTATCTGGATCCTTAGCCAAAAGACCAAAACGGGTCTTTCAACTATGTTCATGTCATCATCAGTTTTGGCCGATGCATGCGCGATAAGATTTTGACCTAGAATGTTAATGTTGGAAATTTTCATTCAATTAATTTTGCAATATTTTTAATTTAAAAATCAAAACCATAACATGTTATATGCATATACTTGAAAATTGGCCATCCTTATAATTTCCAAACTAAAAGAAAATTGGCCATCCTTATAATTTCCAAACTAAAAGAAAATTGGCCATCCTTATACTTAAAAATGGCATTTAGAAAAACCTCATATCTTGTGAACTTCGCTCTCCTCATCCCTTACCATATCATCTTGCTTGTGTATAGTAGTAGGGTTCTAATAAAGGAAATAGTAGTAGGGTTTTAATAAAGGAAAAATTTAGGAGCTATATTTAGTTCATGGTTATTTTTCAACCTTTTTTCACAAAAAAGTTTATTAATTTGTTTTCTCTAAAGAGAATTTACCCCAAATCCATGGGATATTTGTTTTTTACTTTAAAAATCACCATAATTATCTTAAAAGTATATAAAGTCCTTAGAAATTTGAATATTTAAAAAAAAATCACCAAACATTTTATCGTTGAAAATTTAAGAATTAGTAAGATTCGTTAAGGTTTCTACACTTTGAGAAAATTCTGGATCCTTAACATTTTACCATTGGACCATTCAAAGACAATGTTGATTTCAACATCTCTCTTCTTGATTGTTCTAATATGATCATATGTTTCCCATACCAACAATAATACAAGACTCACTATGACACTACTATGAATCCTCTTTCCGAGCCTAGTGTAGTTTAACAACTCAAGCCACATACATTTCTCTCCTTACATATTATTTCTCCAACTATTACAACCCCACCACTTATCTGGTAGTCTCTCTCTTATTCCTTTTCCAAATCCATCCTCTCTATCCATATCCTATCACCACCTCACTACAATACCTTAGTGCCTATTGTTTCATTCTCAAACTGTCCTCTTTCTTACAAGTACCTTGTATACTATCTCTCATATCAATTTCGCAATTCCTTCTTTTCAATCCATTCTTGAGATCCCTCTCCATCCATTTCCTTCTCTCTCTTGGATACTCTCATTAGGAACCAAGTGGCTCTACATAGTGCAACCACCTCTCCAACAAAATCTAGTGAAATGACACACCACGCAGATGCACAACTCACTTAGGTAAATGAACACAACACTAGGCACACAATTGTCATAGTAGTAGCTTGAATTTTCTAGTGGATGCACATGTGTTTCTTCTTCTCATTTCATATATATTTCCACCTTATCATGTTGTTCTCGCTACATTTTTTCCCTTGAATGTCCTCATTGCACAATAAGATAATATATCCTATTTTGTTCTTGTTTTATTTATTTTGATTCATAAGGATCATGCAATTCACTTCCTTTATGTTATAGCTTTAGTCATACACACATCATTTCATGATGACACTCTCACTAACTCTCTGTTTTCTAAAAACATTAGTAAATTTTCTCTTTGATTTCAACCAATACCTATTCAATAATCCTCTAGCCTTGTAGAGGTTCATAACCCTTTGTAGCATCGAGAGCCATATCCAACACTTCTAAGTCACAATTTTTTCTTATGTAGGCTCATTCTTAAAATATGGGAAGGAAAGGACTCTACCAAACTAAACCAAGGTAAACTAATATGAATAACAATATTGTTATGTAATACACCTAGAGTGGATACTATAGAGTACCTATGGAGGTATCCACGGCGATAATGAATGTAATGTGACCATAAACATGTAATAGTAGACCCACTATATAGTAAGAGGAAATGATATAATATTAAGAATGTAAGGATAGTTGGCATAGACCTCAAGGTATACTAATGAGAAATTATATATACACATATCTCATTGTATTGAGATATGTTGGATGTTGGATGCTATTGTATTGCATCAAATGTGTCTTATGGAGTGAATCCTTTCATAAGGAGTATTTTATGAGGTCACCTTACCTTAAGAGTTATTTTATATATATTGGTGTTATTGTAGTGTGGATGAATTTTGACATTTCTAAGTTAATATGTATATTATCTATTATCTATTAAGGCTTAATACAAGTGGTATCATATCTCTTTATTGGGCATAAAGAAGAGTATTTTTTTCCTTTTTGTAATATTTTCAAGGAAAAAGGAGGACAATGATATTCATATACATTTCTAATTTGGTGTGTATAATTCGAAGAGACCAACTATATCTCTTACTTCATCTCAAATAAACAATCGATTTCAAAAAAAAATTCATCCAATTCAAAGTCTAGGAAGTTGAGTTATTGCCAATTTAAAATCATTTGCTTTATGTTTTTTTTAGTGATGACGGCATGGATTGTCGAGCATATATTGTTTGATAGAGTATACATATTTCTAACAAACAAACTCAAGTATATGCAAAATGATTGACATTTCATAATTGTGGTCATAATAATAACTTTGATCAATATTAAGGAAGATATGCTAATTTAAATTTGTTTCCTCAAAACCCTAGCTGCATAAAGGAGCTCCATTGAAAAGTAAGTGTTTTTCTTCAAAGTTCTAATTTTTTCTTGATTTTGAGAAAGAAGGATGTTTTTTTTCAAAGAAATGCGATGACATTAACAATGAACAATGAACAAAGTACCAAATGTCATTATGAAAAGAGAGGTGAATGTTTTTCTAATCCACGATTTCAAAGAAGATGCGACATATGGTAGAAGTCACTTAACTATAACAAGATATCAAACTATCCAATAATGCATATGAACATGTAATTTTAGACAAGTGGTCCCATTCCCATAATAAGGATAATGGGAGCACCAAGAGTATATTTTTAGGTGCAAATTTCCTATTATAAGTTCAGAGAAGTCTTCAACACAAGAAGCCTCATTGTTTCCATAGACCCTAATAGAACACATAAATTCATCAATGCTAGCTTAGCTAAATTTCTGTAAGTTCCCACAAACCATATTCAAAGCACCCAATTTGAAAGAGAGAATGTTCAATTTTTTAAAGATTTGAATATTAATATAGATAAATATGTGTTGTGTTTAGATTTTCATGATCTAGATGTGGATGATGTGGATATAATTTTGGCATATCCCTGGATGGATTGAACCAATATAATTAAAATTAATGTGAAAATTAATTTTATGAATCTTTGGTATAAAAAAAAGTTACATTACATGATATTTAGCATACTAAACAAGAAGGGACCAAGCGGGCACATGAACTAGTTCTTTCAAGTAGAATAATTACATTTCTTACTGACACATAAGATGAAGAGTATCAGGTTTCTTATCCAGATGGTCAAACAAATGATGAATGGACAGGCCTCCAAAAAGGTCTCCTCTAGTTGACGCCTTGCTAGCAAGTTGGACCACCTCTGCACCCTCCTCCTCACTCACACAGCGGTTTCCTTTTGCCATGTCAGACAGGAGGCCAACAAAGCAGCTGACTTGCTAGCAAACGCTGGTGTAGAAGGTGATCTAGGCTTTCGATGCAGCAGACTAGAGGATTTTGGGGCGGATGAATGGGCCCAGCACTGCAGACAACTAGGCTCTAAGGACATGAACAGTGGAGCAAAGGTGGTAGGACATATGGGGATAGGAGGCGCGAGCATGCCCAAACTAGACCAACCTAAATGTTGTGCAGGCGATATGGTTTAAATGACCGGCGCAGACGGTGGATGTCCTTTTCCGTAATTATGTTTAATGTTTTAGAGAATGATAAGATGGGCGATATGAGGTAGGATCATTGGCAGGATCGTGCTCATAATTTCCATAGGAGGGATGCTGCAGATACAGGTACAAAGGTTATCACTTTCATGATCAGCCTAATGCGAGCAAAGGACCGGGATGGAAAGGCTCTCTTGCGCCCCGCCTCTTCTTATGCTGTGATGACTCGACCACCCTTCATCCCTCATCGTTGAAAATTTTTCAGGCTCCAGAACCACACTCTCCCTCTAGTGTTCCCTTTGGAGTCTGGTGTTGATGGTGTGTTTCAACCCTGTACCCTACTTCATTTCTGCATTCCTATCCTCTGTCTTATGGCCCCTAAGCGAGTGTTTAGAAGGGAGTTGTGCTCTAGGGAAGTGTTCGCTCACCCTGACCACAAGGGGAAGGGAATTTTGAGGTGGAGTCATCAAGAAACCAGGGCTCAACTTCAAGCCTAGGAGGTGGCAGAACATTTCAAAGAACATGTCCTGCTCGAAATTCTCCTAGAGGTCGAGAAGGTGGTTGAAGAGCTTTGGGAAGAGGTGAATCACATGCTAAAAGAATGCTTGCATGAGGAAGTTGCAGACTAGGTCCTTGACACCGGCACCACGATAGGAAGAGCCTCTACTTATGATCATATGTTGATGACTCATTGGGTGACCATGCGTCTGGTAGGTCACTCCTCGGCGGCGACAGAAGCTAAGGGTGAAGAGGATGCGGAACTGGTGCAGTTCTAGAAGGAACACAATAGTGAATGCCACACCATGCACTAGAAGATAGACATAATTTCTTCCAAGTTGGGATGCCCTTTTCACCCGGTTGATCGAAGAGCGTTGGAGTGTGCCCGACCATGGGTGAAGGACAGTCGTAGCAGAACAATGCGCGGGGGAGAACCGATAAGAATTCATAACGTAGCTGGCCCCCAGAATGCCTCTACAACTATGAGCCCGATTTTTTTGCCCCATTGGGGCACCTTTCCGCCAGACCAGGTCTGAGTTCTCCTCCTTTTGTCTGGGTTTTTTGTGCAGGATACGTTTTTAGTTAGAGTTTGCTTATACATAATTAGTAGTAGCAATTTTGATGAGCATATAGGCTATGGAAATTCTAGAACTCACTTGGATTTATAGCATCTCTGTTCTGATGTGGGAAGGGAAACTATGTAATTTTGATAGGAAAAGATGTAATGGAGGTATATGGAAGGCATGGGAAGACTCTGTATATTTTTTTGGGAAGAAAGAATAGGTCTGGTACTAGATGGTGCCACGAACACTCCAGCCTTTTGAGTATTTTGGATGATTATCTGCTATGTAAATTTGCCCCTGTAAAGTAATACAATGTTTTATTTACAAAAAAAAAAAGATTAAGAGTATGAGGTTGAGCTAGAAGAAAATACCATAGAAGTGCATGAAGAAAACCCCAGGAAGGAAGGGAACACAAACGAAGAATAATCTAAGGAGCTATATGGATCAAAGGAAGTGCATGTTGAAGAGTCAAGGATGAAAGAACCAATATCTAATTTTGTTGTATATAACCACCCTTGCCACCAAGAGAAACAATAGCTATCAAGGGAAGGTTGGGAGCATCGAAAAATGTAGAACTAGAAAGGAAACAAATATGGAGGAACATCGAAGATTAAAATAAATACATGGAGATGTCAGAGCACCATAACAACAACATGGAACCGAAGGACCAACCATAATTAAGATCAACAAGGAAATACCATAGTTGGACACAATGTCCACATTTCTCTAGGATGGATGGATGCTCATAGTTTTGTTGACTACATTACTCAGTAGATCATATTATATGATTTCATCCCATGTTTTGAGGATGAGCCATGTCAAGGGGAATGATATGTATGTATCTAGTGAGATAATATGGAATACATAGGGAGGTACCCAATGGTATAATGAATGTAATGTGACCATAACCATGGAATAGGCCTATTGCATATTTAGAGGAAATAATATAACAATAAGGGGTAGTTGGCATGAACCTCAAGGTATACTCATGAGAAAGTATATATACACATGAATATCATTGTATTTAGATATGTTGAATATTGTCCGTTACTATATTATATTAAATATGATTTGTTGAGTGGTCCCTTCCATAAGGAGTATTTGATGGCGTTACCCTATTTTAAGGGTTCTTCTCTATGTCTTGGTGTTATTCTTGTATGGATGAATTTTTACATTTTAAAGTTAAGTTAAGCAGTTGTAATAATTGTTGTTTTTGTTGTTGGTGTTGTTGTCATCATCAGCATCATCATCAAGGATTACTACATGTTCTCCTCAAGGATGACACATCCCAAACAACACCCAAATTATACACAATAATGCACATCTTCTAATGAAGTGTTTTCGTAATTTCTAATAATTAGTTAATATTTTATAAGATGTGTGAGAATATAGTTTCAACTTTCAAGCCTTCATGTTGTGTGCATTAATAATTTACCATTTTTCTTAGCCATTAGGTTGTGTATAGCATAAGTGTGGACCTAATGTGGTCATATATAAGGTTATTGGCTAAGATGGGTAATGTCAGACACTTTGACTTCAAGCTGTTTTTTCTTGTGCATTTATGTTGTTCTCAGGTTTAATTGCTTCAAGATGGTGTCCTTCTCTCTTCACACTAGGATTTACTCAATTTTGTAGGGCTTCACTCTTATCAATGCAAACTAAACATAAAGCATCCTACCAAGAAACAATATTTTTGTAATGTCCCTAAAATTCATAATTAAATAGAAAATTCACAGGCTAATATAATACTAAATTCAAAGACATCGTTAAAACTTTCGTTGAATAGAACTTGGTTGTATGCTGAACCTAAGTGTTGTAATTTGTTTTCTCTCTATTTGTTTTCCTGTCTGATGATGATGTTTTACATGATGTTGTTCTATTACTTTGACATGTTGGTATGTTTACTTTTCCTGTCTAATAGTTGCAGGAATTTTTTCGACGCTTACATTATGTTACATTTTAATTTTATTTTACATGTCTTTAAATTCATTTATGGTTTTATTAATAAGAGGCTTACCTACCTCTATATGTGAAGGGGTGGAGTGGCGTGGCTCTATCCCTTAAGGGTCCACTCGGAAAGGTAAGGATTCTTATTGCTATGAGGTTTACTTAGTTCGTCATGAACTAATGCAGGATCTTATTTTCTTGTGCAGGCTATTTCCCTGGTAAAGTTAGTCTGATGATCATGGCAATAAAAACATCTTACATCTACAACAAACTATACCTATACTACACTATTCCTGTGTAAAAAGTGTGTTAAGAGAAAGGACCAAAGTTCTAAACCTACATTATACCTAAATCCTATGATAAGAAGGGTTTATGACTTATATGTATTCATGGATAAACTACATGAAAAGGCTTTAAAGTGTTAGATGCAATATAATATATAACATATATTGGGACCTTATTGTATGGAGGGTTTATGGTTATGGGATAAACATATGCCATCGAAACTTATGGTTTAGTTATCAGATAACCGCAGAAATCAATCCTTCCCAATATGTAAGATAAATATAACATCTAACACTAAAGAATCTCAAAACATACCTTATTCCGGACGGTTGTAGTAGATCCCCGTTGAGCATTTTCTAATCCCGCTTGCTTTAGCAATTTACTATCAACAACAGTAAACAAGGCAAGCATGCTATATGATATATTGTTAGGCCCAATCTAGCATATATAATCAATGATACATAATAAATTAAACACATCCATGGATTCAATGTTAATTTAAATGCTCGTTGGATAGGAAAATTTTCTATTAAGTAAATTAGAGATTACATAAGTGAAAACCTCTTTCGGTACATCTGCGAACCGAAGAAACTGAGTCCTCCACCACCTCAATCCTCCATATCTCTATAGCAAGCTTGGGAAGAACACAAAGTGATATAAGGGACAAAGGGATGTAGACTCAAGTATAAGCAAGCTACGGCAACAATGGACTATAGTTTTCTAGCTCTTCAATTCCTCCAAAGGGTTCCTTATATAGTGCTTAAATGGGGTAATGGAAGGTCAAATCCGAGCGATCTCAAGGCATATGGAAGGCCAAGAGACAAGTGACTTGGGTACACATCAAGGAAAACTCCAAAAATATTTGGCCTTTTGCACACATCCCGATATACACAGGTTTAAGGGTACTATCTGCGTATATACGCGAGAATGGGATTAAAAGTCACATACAGAAAATAATGGGTGTTTTTAGGGATGATCTTGGAAACATAAAAGGTACAAAGATAGTCCATTGGGTCCAAAGAGTCTGCAGAGGGAAAGGGAAGGCCATAAAAGTGTGATCAACCATGTGTGGTAAAATCAGCTATAACAACCATTAACATACATTTGCATATATTGGTTCAGTTATGTCTTGCTTCCTATTTATCTGTTTGGTACTTCATTTATAGTTTTATTTATTTAAAATTTCTCACTTTCCTTTAACTATAAAGGGGTGTTTTGGTGGGGTTTTTATTTCTTGAGGGACCAATTTCTTGAGGGACCATTTAGAGAGGTAAAGAGGTTCCTCCTATTTTTATGGGGTTTACTTAGTTCATTGTGAACTAATGTAAACCTCCACTTTTGTGCAGGTTACTTCAGTGACAGAATCTATCTACGATAGTGAAACATAACATCTTACGACATGATAACTATGCTACATTATCCTATGCATACGAAAGATAAGAGGACTAAAGTCCTATCCTAACTGTACCTACTTTCAATGTTTACGCAGAGTTGGGAGTTGTTGGCAAGGGTTTTGGTAAGTGAGTTGCGCAGCATCACGGCAGCTACCGTAGCCTCACGCGGTACTACGTAAGGCCAGATTAGCACGATGGGCGGAAGAATAATCGCTTTGAATATTTTATATGTTATTTGACAAAAATTTGTTGTAATAGGTCATTAGCGGTTATAAATTAGTTAGAAGTGGACCCTCAATGTGATGGCGCAAGCCTATTTATAGATCTAGTTTTGCAAGTAGATGTTACCAACAAAGAATAAGAGAATCACATCAGAGGATAATTTGGCATAAGATCTAATACGATCTGGTTTTGTGAAGAATTTCCTATCTATATGCAATTGATCTGGGTTTTCCTTATGTAATTAGTCTTTGGTTTTGGAGAAGAATTGTGTAATGTGGTTCTTTTGCACAAGATTAATATGATATGGCAATTGTAGCACAAATCTTGTCTGTTATCACTGTTGCGATCTAATCTGTTATAATGTTGCGATCTAATCTGTTATAATGTTGCCACCTATTTTGGTATAATGTTGTTGTGGTTTAATCTCTTTTTGTTATATCAATGCGATATGTTTTCCTGCTACTGTCTGTTGCGCTATGAGTAGATATTTTTTATGGACAATGTCACAGTATTAGCAATATTGTGACAACTACGTGATGCTATAATGATTACATAAATTCTGAATACACTTTGCAAGTTGAAGAAATGGTGTAAAGTAGACTACAAGCTCTGGATCTAGTAGTTACGGTGTCCTTTTGTCAGATCCCCATATCTTCCATCCCCACTATCGAAAACTCAGTTCTGAAAGCTCTCCCTTGAACGCCTTGGTTGAGACCTCGTCTGCTCCATAGACGTTGCTGGGCAGGGTAAAACCTGTCCGGTCTGGTGCTCAGGGAGATTGCACTAGTTGGGCATCGATAGAGTGGGAACCCCTATCGACGAGGCTTTGTTGGTGGGTTTCGCCAACAAATGGTTTCCTTGCTGGGATCGAGTTTCTATTAAGAGGAGGATATGTTTTGGAATCTGACTAAACTGAAGATCGAAGGGTGGTTTGATCTAAAGTTGTGGGAGTTTGCTGAAGCTGAAAATTAGAATCCGAAGTTGTCGACGAGCCACTGGCTAGACAGGTATATCCGCGATGGTACTCACGAGTGGTTCTTTTATGAATTCCATGTTCTCTTGCAAGAATGGCTGGAAAAGTTCACTAAGAAGAAGAAAAACTTTCAAGGAGGAGAGTCGACATCCTGGACCCCAGAGTTGATCCAAGAGTTACAAGAGACCAATAATAAGGTATTGTGGGTAGTTGAAGTGTGGTTGGATAGTATCTTATAAGGATACATCACCGATTTTGCAGTCGACACCAATAATTCCTTTAGCGAAGCAGAAAGAGAGTTCTTCAATGGACCACGAGGAAGGTTCGTGTTGTAACTACAGCTGGCCATTAAGTAACCAGTCTATGAAAAAGGTATTCTGACGATGGACCAAGAGTAGTGGAACTCTGGTGTGTAGAGGATGTAGGCACCGTGACGGAAGGGGGGAGATGCATAAAAAGGTAAGGGGTAGATGGGCAAGAGTTCTGGTGAGAATGTGAAGGTTGTTGAGGAAAAAAGTGGTTGTACAAGGGGAGGAGCAAGGTTTCGAGAGAAGAGGTAGAGGACAGGAGAAGGTCCTGCTGCGATCGAAGTACAATGCTGTGAAGAAAATCCACACAAGATGAAGTGACCTTTTTGTGACAACGAGGACGACCAGGCCCAGGTTATGTAGGATCGAACCCTAGCATTAACGTGCCCACACCTCCATGCACTACTCCACCTCAAGGAAAAAATGCACACTCTGTGTCAACTTGCCTGACGTGTCTGCAACAGTCTAGTAATAGAGCACTAGCATGAGGAAGAAGGCCCATAATGGCAGGAGACAAAATGAAGTTACGAATATTCAGTGGGAATGGCACTGATGATCCAGAGCAGTACTGGTTCTTATGTGAGGTGATCTAGACCACCCGACAAACTGTCGACGATGATGTTAAGAAAAGTCAGCTGGCCACTACTCTAAGGGGTTGTGTGCTAAAATGGTTCATGAAATTCATGTGGATCCCTCAGGGAGGTACCGCGAAGACATTGGATGAGATCCAAACAGGGTTATTTGAAGAATTTAAGAAGCCAAAATCTGAGGCTCGGTATATTGCTGAATTGAAGGAAATCAAATAGTTTCCTAATGAGACGATTTGGGACTTTGATTAGCAGCTTAAGACATTAATGGCTCGGGTCAGTTTTCAGATGAGCGATGTTCAACACAAGGAATGTTTCATCGTCGTGCTTGTCCTACATTTTAGACACCCGCTAATGCAGCAAAAGATTGCAACGTAGAGCGAGGCTCTGGAGACCGCGATGAAATTAGAGGCATCACCAGTAGGAGAATCTGCAGTCGGAATGAACCAGATTCAAGCACAGTTGGCCAATTTGACGCTTCAACTACAAGATATAAAAAAGGCCAAGGAAGATCATGATTATCTTTGGTGCACCCGTTGCCATGCAGATGGAGATACCCAGGACACCTGTCTGACGTTTCATAACTATTTGCTATTAGGAGCCTCGAATCCGTTGAGTTTTACTGGTGTACCATGGTGTCGTATATGTCAGGTCTATGGGAATCAACATGATAACTATGATTACATGTAGAATATGGTTACCAAGGAAGAAAATTTGTACTATACATTTTGTCAATCAGTCGGAAATGACAACAAAAACTACTGAGCTTATGATTTTCTCCAGGAAAGGACGTACGATTCATACTTTGTGAAAGGTGAGGACCCCCAAATAGTGCAAGCACAACTGCAAGTAGTACAACCAACGGCACAAGTGCCGTATACACCACCACCTCCATTGCAGTTTATCCACACACAACCATAGCAACAGTTTATTAACAGTCGCAGTTTGCACCTTCATCGCAAATGGTGGTACAACCACAATATAATAAGGCACTAAGACTACAGTATAATCAATCGCAGTATGTTCAATCTATGCACTATGTCCAACAACAAACAAACCCACCGCAACAATAGATGTCTAAACCACAGTTTCAACAAGAAGGAGTTCGAGGAGGATTCTGTGGAGGGTTCAGAGATCGAGGAGGAGGACGAGGTCATGAATCAATCCAGTGCTACACCTGTGGGGTATTTGGGCATTATCAGAGGGAGTGCCCTCATGCGCAGTGTACATACTATGTAGCTAGTGATCATAATGTTGAAAGTGGCCCTAAGTTGATTGCAAAATGGCAGGAAGGAAACATTCCTCAGTTACAGAATGTGCAAATTCAGAATCAGGCTACATTCCAAGTACATAACCATCCGATAATGCAGAACAAGGTCCCACCGCAGAATCAGACTCGAAACCTGCCTCAGACTTAGAACCAACCAATGAATCAACCATTGAATCAGAACCCGCCATTGAACTTGAATCAAGGATCAACAGTTGCCACTATTCAGGCCGAGCTGCGAATGAAGGATGTCGATGTTGGGATCGTTACTCACGTTGGTGCGATAACTGGAGACGATGGACCACAGCTACAAGTTCGGCTCACTGGTAAGAAAAAGGTCACATTTGATATTGTGACTGAGAAAGATACCTTCTTTGACGCAAAGAATGAAATCAGGAGAAATCCGGGTAAGTTACCAAGTCTTGATATGCCATTTTCTTTTGATCCATCAATAGATGCAGGACCATCGCGGCAGCATGGTACCTTGCTAAAGTTTTTTGAGATTTTTCTATCACTTGCAAGGGACTCTAACGCCCTTGTCGAGTTTGAGACATTATTGTACCACCCGGATAAGACAGTGAAGGATTCTGCTATGAATTCTTTGCAAAAAAGAAAGACATGCAAGGAGATGAGGATGAATATCCAGATTGGAGATTATGAGGTTAAATCGGTCATTCTGGATCTTGGATCATATGTAAACATTCTAACTAAGCAAACCTGGCAATTGATTGGAAATCCAACATTGGGATGGTCACCGGTACATCTACGACTAGCGAATTAGGTGAAGGTTCAGCCCATTGTTCGCGTTTCAAACTTGGTTGTCGACATTGAAGGTATGAAAATGCGTGCTGACTTTGATGTGATAGAATTCGTAGAAGATGGTGGTTCCTATCTCGTGCTACTAGGGATTGGATGGGATAACGATATCATGGAAGTTATCAACTTCAAAAAATTAGTTATGATGTTTGAAAACAAGAATGTCAGGGTCATTGCTCCGATGGACCCTTAGGAAGGACAGTGATATATTGAACCTGTAAAGGATGAAGATGGGAGAAGTTGGGATCACACTTATAAAATATCTGAATACTATATCCATCCTACCGTTGATGGCGAACTTGGATGGAACAATGCAAGTTCTGCATCCTCTAACTCTGAAGACGCTCTAGAAAATTGGTAGAATCGGTTGCATGAAGTATCGTTCAGGAAATGCAGGTTGATTACATAATCTCTCCGACATGTTGCAACTGAGACTATCAAGTTTCCCATTTACGAAGGACTATCGAGAATATCAGAGTTCTTTCAGGAATTTGAAGAGAATGTTTTTGAACCACAAAGGATACTGGCTCTTGATGTAGCACTGAAGGCTACTCCGGCTCGATGGTGGGCGACACACAAGCAGATGATCCATGACTAAGAACAGTGTTGCAGATTGATGATGGTCTGTTTCAGTGATTTAGGGGTCTATCATGCTGGGAGATATGACGGACGGAATGATCCCACCGGTCATTTAATTGAGTGTTAGAATTTATGGGTGTTGCAACCCAAAGATGAATGGGTTCACACTTTTGTTCACATTCTGGAAGAAATGCAGAGATCCTGGTATGTGGCGGGGGAGTTGCGTAGGACTATCAACACATGGGAAGAGTTGTCTATTTGTTTTGTGCAGAAGTTTAGTTTTCAGGACGTCAACCCAGAGGTATGTAATGCTTTACAAATCATCTGCGATGTCGTACTCAAGGTCACCCATGTCGCCTATCCAGTTGATCCACATGCGCATTGTTCAATCCATCCCATGATGGCTTGCTACAACTTGTCTGGGGAACTTGAAGATGATGATGAGTTGCGGAATGTTAATATTCCAGAGTCCGAAGGAAGCCGCAATGTCACAGCCCCCGACATACCAAAAGAATCAATGATTCAGTCATTGAAGATCCAAAAATTTAACATTGGGTTGACAGAGAACCTGAAATTTGCCAATGTCAGAGACTACTGGGATGAGGAGACCATGTCTAGGATCACAAACCTGCTACATGAATTCCAGGACCTTTTTCTGACACGGTTTTTAGAGATGAAAGGAATTTTAGGAGACCTAGGGGAAATGAAAATCATGTTGAAACCAGATGCCAAACCGGTGCGACAAAGGCCGTATCGACTGAATGCACGATACAAAGACAGTGTGGAGGTCGATATTGACTGGATGCATGATGCTGGGATCATGGAGCCTGTAGAGGAATCCGAGTGGATAAGTCCTATGGTGGTCCAGGATAAAAATACAGGAGAAATCCACATTTGTGACGACCTAAGGAATTTGAATGATGCATGTGTACATGATCCATTCCTGACCCCTTTTATAGACAAATTTCTTGAAGGCGTAGGCAGCCAGGAGATGTGTTCTTTCATGGATGGCTTCGCGGGATACCACCCGATTCGGATTACGAAGGAGGATTGCTATAAGACTATGTTTGTCACTGAGTGGGGATATTTTCAATATACAATCATCTTGTTTGGGCTGAAGAATGCACCAACTATATTCTCTCGCGTAGTTGTCACTGTATTTAAATATTTTATTCAAAAGTTCCTACAAGTGTATATGGATGACTGGACTGTCTATAGACTAATTAGGGACCATCTGGACAACTTGCGGCTGATGCTAGAAAGGTGTCTCCAACATCAAATCGCCTTAAAATCTAAAAAGTGTATTTTTTGTGCACCATTTGGCATGCTACTAGGGCACATCATCTGCAAAGAAGGTCTGTTGGTCGATTCGGGGAAGATCGTACTAATCCTCAGTTTACCACCACCAACTAATGTCAAGATGCTTCAGGCCACACTGGGGCATACCGGATACTATTGCAAGTTTATCAAAGGATACGCTGCGATTACTGCCCCCATGGAGAAGCTACTAAAGAAGGATGTAGCCTATGAATGGACTTAGGAATGTCAAGGAAGTTTTGACACTTTGAAAGGCAAGATGGCCTCTACGACCATGCTTATTTTTCCTGATTGGGATAAGGAGTTCCATGTGCACGTCGACGCTTCTTCTATCGTGCTGGGGGTCATTCTTACACAACCAGGTGAGGGGGACCTGGATCACATGATCACATATACCAATAGAAAGCTGTCTTTTGCTAAATGAAATTATACAACGACGGAAAGGGAAGGCTTGGCGATGGTTTATGCATTGAAAAAGTTTTGGCACTGCTTGTTGGGAAGACATTTCAAGATGTTCACTAATCATTCTTCTTTGCAATACCTAGTCAATAAGCCTGTGTTGGGGGGCAAGATCTGTCGATGGCTGTTACTCTTCTAGGAGTTTGATTTTGAAATAGTTGTAAATACAGGGTGATTGAACACTCGCCCTGATCATCTATCTCGCATCGAGAATGGGAAAGAACTAACCATTATTGATGATGGATTGCTAGATGCGCAATTGTTTCATGTTGACATTGTAGATGATCACTATGCACCAATTATTCATTTTTTGGCCACTGGTGTCACCCCGGAGGACATGTCAACTGGCCAAAAGAAGCAGCTGGTAGTAAAGGCTTCTAATTTTCAATTAATTGCGGAACAATTATATAAGCTTGGACTGGATGAAATCTTGCGACGGTGTATTTGACCATATAAGCAGGGTCCCATTCTTGAAGAAGCACATGCATGAATTACAAGAGGTCACTATGGAGCTCGGGCTACTACATGGAAGGTGTTGTGCACTGGACTATCGTGGCCTATATTGCATAACGATGCCATAGACTATGAGAGGAGCTGTGACATTTGCCAGCGTGTCGGTAAACCATCGCAGTGGGATGAGATGTCGTTGGTACCGCAAGTGACTCTGCAACCATTTGATAAATGGGCTATGTATTTTGTGGGTCCTACTAATCCACCAGGGAAGTAGACTAGTGCACGATACATCATTACTACAACCGACTATCTCACTAGGTGGGTGGAAGCTGAACCAGTTGTGGATTGTACTATTGCGACAACAGAGAAGTTCATGTTTGAAAACATTGTGACATGGTTTGGGTGTCCTAGGATCTTGATCAGTGACCAGGGTAGTCACTTCATCAACCGGACTATGAAATCTCTAACTGAGGAGTTGTAGGTGCAACATAAGAGGAGTACACCATACCATCCATAGGAGAATGGGACCGTCGAGGCATTCAACAAAATCTTGGAAACAACGTTGACTAAGGTATGTAATGCTAACCGCGATGACTGGGACCTAAAAATTCCAGTGGTGATATGGGCCTATCGCACTACTTGTAAACGAATAACCAGTCATACACAATTTAAGCTGGTCTATGGGCAAGAGGCAATCATGCCCATGGAGTATATTGTTCCTAGTCTACGCATTGCCGCAACAACGGGTATGGATGATGCAAAAGCATTAGAAGAATGAATTGCACAGTTGATCTAGCTTGAAGAAGATCGTTTTATTGCTGGCTTCCACCAACAGGTTGCAAAGTATTGATAGAAGGTGTGGCATGATCACCATATTAAGAAAAAACACTCTGTGATAAGAGATTTGGTGTTGTTTTACGACAGTAAGTTCATCAAGCATCCAAGTAAGTTACAAATGCACTGGTTAGGTCCCTATCTTGTTCATTACATTACTTCTGGCGGTGCAGTTCAATTACAGCAATTAGATGGTGTAGTCTTATAGATGCTTCTCAATGGGATTCACTTAAATCCCTATAGGTCGGGTTCGGTAATGCGCACCGTTTGAGGTGCTAAAAAAAAAACTGAAGATTTTAGTTCAGAACAGCAAGGTGCACCCCAAGGGAGAGGCTGCGCAAGGTTAAAATTGTTAGCGATAACTGGTCAACCACTTACAACAGTTGTAGGGTTGTGGGTTGGTCAAACCAAGTAATAAATACAGGTATTTAAAATAGTTGGACGACAATGCTTGTTGAAATGACCCGCATTAATGAGTGATCTGATCATTGGAGGAGTAAGATCGCTGGCAGATTTGGCATCATTAATACCAGATTTAGCAATAATGGTGAGGATAGATTTGGCAATGATGAATTTTGGATTGGAGGTGTCTATAAAATAATGCACTAGATGTGTAAGGATGGAATTGTTCAGTTGAGCGAGTAGAGTGTGAAGCAGAGAAGTGATTGTGTAGTGTGGTGTGAGCTATTGAGCAAGTTGTAGTGTTGCAGGTTAGAGATGTTGACTATATTCTCAGGTTTGAAGGGTTGAGGCGTGAGGCATGATGAGTGACCTCGATGCCATTCGATTTCCCTATTCAACCCATGACTATAGAAGAATAAATTATGAATATTCCATTCGGTTCATCGTCCATTCCCAAGTGGAAGTGGTAGGCTCAGAGTCCCAGCCCCACGCCATTGCAAAAGAGGAAAACTTGCACCTCGGCAAGGGTGCAAGGCGAAGGAACTGCACAAATAGGGCCATCGAGCTCGGGAGATGTTAAGTCCACGGCACCTCAGGGTGTCTCTATACATGAAATTTTTGGATATGTCCCTCCTACTCATCCAAGAGACAAGCTGAGATAGCTTCCCAAGAATCTGAAATATCCACCAAAATTGTTGCCTCTATCGGAGGTGATGAAGTGCTCGGTCGACATCATCCCTGCATTGATCTGGTTGAAATTTGAAGACCATGACCTGATATTGCTCAAATATGTCAGGAATGAACCCTATGATTCAATCTTGATAGGGCCTGGTGCTCCAATTCGGTGGATTCCTCAACCGTGGGCGAGTGGGTTAGATCAATCGAGACTTTTGGGGTTCATCAATATGCCTCATTTTGGGCGATTGAATGAATCCCATGCATGAATGAAGCAACTGTTGGCTTGTTTTCATGGAGGGACACTTTGGTGAAATACATCAATCCCAGTAATAGTAGATTTGATCGCAAGCATCACAGGCTTGCCAAAGGCTGGGGAAGATCCAGCGCAGTATATCCACGGGAGAGATATTGAAAAAAATATTTCCAAGTAGTTGAAGGAGCGCTTTGGTTTACAGTGTGATGGCTATGCTTATCACATTGATAGCATTAACTCATAGGTGGTGCGCATTGGCACAATAATTCTGGCGAGCAAAGTTGATTCGGGGAAATCGACCAGTCCAATGCAATTCGAGTGTTGTCACCTACGCCCAAAAGTGTGCCGAAGGGGCACAAATGAATTGGTCTCTGTTTTTTCTAAATCAGTTGTTTGAAGATGCGCTGGATACTTAGGATGGGTGGTTATTTTCATATAGTTGGTTGCTGATCCTTATTGTGCTAGTTTCCTGGATGGAACCGAAAGACTATCAACCGATGGCAGTTGATGCGGAAAAGGTGTGCCGAGGTGCAAGGTATCAAAAATTATGGTGGGCTGAAGAGCCTAGCCAACATATGGACTGTTCCATTCACTTTTGGGTTTATTGGGAAGCATTGCAAGCCATGGTCATTGTCATTCCTTGAGTCTCTCCTTATGTCGTGGCCAAGTATCAGCAGATCCTTCAGTTTTCCATCGAGCCCCACTCTATCTACATTCATGCATGGAGGGATCCTGACAAGAAGTGGATGCCTTTGCCATACAAAGTCACAATAGAATAATTGGATTCCCTCGTCCAAGAGTGGTCGAGGAAGTGGCAAAACCTAGTGATTCAGGAGGAATTATCTAAAGAATATCCATTGGATGCCCCAGAAGAACCTGCCCAGAAGGGCATGAGCACTCACGACTCTAACAACGAGTCATCAACAGACCCTAAGGAGGCAGTGCAAGGCATGCGGGAGGAGACTTGCACCAAATGGCACTAGGAATATGAAGCGGGTCGTGGTACCAAGTCAGGGATGGAGGATCAACTACAGTGGCTTATCAAAGAGGTCATTGAATCATCCGTAGATGTGACAAAGGCGATCTGAGATTCAAACCATGAAGAATTCGGTGTGGTAAGAGATCGATTAGATTCAATTTTTGGCATTATTTCTATTCAGACATCTATGTGACCCATGATGCAGGAAATCCCATCGATTAGAACTGAACCCTAGGATAATAACGTGCAAGTTCCCCCGATTTTGATCGATGGAGGAAATGAGGAAGTTCACCAGTTGCTGTGACCAATCCAAAGCATGGCTTTGGACCTGAACAAGTTTTCCGCTATGGAGTTAGTGGAGTTGCAACATGTTTCCACCCTATAACTAGGGGAACGATAGAAAGATATGACTGAGGGATATGTCCAGTCCCATAGCATCGTAGAGAAGCTGCAAAAATAGGCTGATGAGCTACATCAGGTCTGAGTATAGCTGGCAAAAACAAAAGTTTGATAAATTGACACCTTGAAGGTGACACAGGCTAAGCTATAGCAAAAGGTTGCCGAGGAGATTACGGAACTGAAAAAGGTGCAATACCACCTGATCATTGAATAAGCGTAGATGTGTGCCAGGTGCAGTGAATTCAAGAAGACTATTTCTGAATCCTTCCAGCACATTTTTTAGAACACGACCGACCTCACCCTAGTTGAAAAGGCCAAGCGATTGGGGAAAACTATTGTTCAACTTCAGGATACTAACATGATGCTCAATGCATTGGTACAACTGACGATGCCACCCGAGTAGGTTACAGAAAGGAAATTCTCCATTGAATACATTGCAACTAAGTTTGAAAGCATGGAGCAAGAGGCTAAAACCATTATGAAAGCGACAACGTAGTTTTGGCAAAGAGTTCTCCGGGAAGAGCATCTTGATCAGCTGACTGCACAAGTGCAATAAGTAGAAGGTCAACTGATGACCTTGAAGACATCACTAAGGGCCATGCAACTGATGGTGTAGATCACACGAGCCAAAGAACTGAAGGATTTACAGCAGAGAACCACCCGTGCGTAGGAACGCCAACAAAAGTGTCACGCATAGCTTGATGAATTTCAGGAAATCGATGGATAGTTGGCTATTAAAGCAGTCTCCACACTGCAGATAGTACAAGAGCATCGATAAATAGTCAAAAACAAGGCATGAGAGGAGTACCCAGTGAAGCAGGCTTTGAAAAATTGTCAGAGTATTACCGACAAAGTCCAGCTACCGATACGTGAGATTGCGTAGAAATTTGAAGATTTCAAGGCATGGACGTCGGTACATACCTTGTCAACATGACGTGGCTCGGGGACAAGCAATAAGACTGTGTTGGGGGCTTGTTGGCAGGGGTTTTGGTAAGTGATTTGCACAGCAGTTGCACAACCTCACGCGGTATTGTGCAAGGCCAAATTAGCGTGATGGGCAGAAGAATAACTGCTTTGAATAATTTATATGTTATTTGACCAATTTTTGTTGTAATAGGTCATTAGCGGTTATAATTTAGTTAGAAGTGGACCCTCAATGTAATGGCACAAGCCTATTTATAGATCTAGTTTTGCAAGTAGATGGTATCGACAAAGAATAGGAGAATCGCATCAGAGGATAATTGGGCATACGATCTAGTACGATATGCTTTTGTGAAGAATTTCCTGTGTATCTGTGATTGATCTAGGTTTTCCTGATGTATGCAGTCTCTGGTTTTGTAGAAGAATTATGTAATGTGGTTCCTTTGCACAAGATTAATATGATATGGCAATTGTAGCACAAATCTTGTCTGTTATCACTGTTGTGATATAATCTATTATGATGTTGCGATCTAATCTGTTATGATGTTGCAACCTATTTTGGTATAATGTTTATGTGGTTTAGTCTCTTTCTATTATATCGATGCGATATATTTTCTACTATATTGATGCGATTTGTTTTTCTGCAATTGTCTGTTGCGCTATGAGTAGATATTTTGTATGGACAATGCCGCAGTATTAGCAATATTGTGACAACTACATGATGCTATAATGATTGCATAATTTCTAAATACACTTTGCAAGTTGAATAAATGGTGTAAAGTTGACTGCAAGCTCTGGATCTAGAAGTTATGGTGTCCTTTCGTCATATCCCCATATCTTCTGTCCCCACTGCCACAAACTTGGTATCGACAACTCTACCTTGAACGCCTCAGGTGAGACCTCATCTGCTCCGCAGATGTTGCTAGGTAGGGTAAAACTTGTCGAGGCCGGCGCTCAGGGATATTGCACTGGCTAGGCGTCAACAGAGTGGGAACCCTATGGACAAGGCTTTATTGGTTGGTTTCACCAACAAGAGTGTATGACCTAAATCTTTATGGTTTCCATTATTATTATTTTTTGAGGTTATGATATTTTTATCCACCTGATATTCAGTTTATAACATGTAATTTTTAAGGTGTAAAGCCTAGGGTTTAAGACTTAGTTTACATGTCATGGAAAACATTGTTATAAGTCATTGGAAAAACTACAGGTTATGTATAAACCTTTTATGGCATATTCAATATGTCATAAAACTATGGCTTAACGACGCAAAGGAGGGTTTTGATGAGGGTTTAGTGCTAATGTGAATTCGTTATGGGCTTGATTATGGAGATGTGGGTATGAATTTTGTTAATAGTGGAGACTAGGGTGGCTCATTTATGGCTCCTTGGAAAGCATGGGAAACAAGCCTCATATGCTGGTTTGCTCATTTGGGTGATTCATTTGTCTCTTCTTCTGGTTGTCTATGTGTTTTTGTCTCTCGGGTGTTTTATGCTACGTGGAGTAACAACTTCCCCTACATCAAAAGGTATGCTCTCAACATGGCTTTGCAGTGCTATTTTGTTTGTTTCTTTAATTGAGGTTCATCATACTCCTCGTAGCTATGCATTTTTGGTTTGCAGGTGATAGGGGTGGCTCAGACTCGTGGCTTGATATGGATCTATGGATTGTCTATGCAACCCTTTAATGGGTAATCCCTGCGAAAAGCATAGGCATTTACCTCTACACGTATGTGTGATAGAGTGTTGCAATCTGGTTTGGGAGGGTTTATCTCGGTGTAAATTTGGTTAGTATACCTTGATAGTTGGTTTGGGGCCTTTGTATGGTGTTGAGCATCCAAGAGATGTGACTCTGTTTAACTTGTTCCTTAAAGTTCCAAGTATAAAGACGTTGGTTGATTCGTGTCTATTCAAATGAAGACATGACTCTGTAAATATATTTTTGGTTTGTATTTCAAATCGCATGGTTTGTTATTGTGACTGGTTTTTCTTATTACGACCATTAGCTTAGAATACCATTTGCACATATGGTTTCTATGTTTGTTAAGGTCATGACTGTATGCATTGACAGTAAGGTTTAAATTATTCCTTCTCGACATTATATTTGTTAGGTATAATTCAATGTTGGTTATGGGCTATGGTTTCACCTCATGACCATGATCCTGGCTCGACTTGTAGGTGAATACGTAGCATGCACATTTTGTTTTTAGGTTTATTTCAAGATGTGAATGTGTAGAGGTTTAAAAAGCGTTTAAGGATGGGGTTTTCAGTCATGAGATTTGGAAGCTATGACTCAGCCCTTATGCGAATACATAGCTAGTGAATATAGTGTTTGATGTAATTCTGTGTAAATTTGTAGCGTTTATAATGTCTTGTATTTAATATTGATACCTAAAGGATTCGATTCCTGAGCATGTAATTGCTTTGGTGTTTTTTTTAATATTGCAAGCCTGTAGGATTCGATCCTAGGATGTCCTAACACTTGGACTGGTGTTTTGACACAGCGTTATGGTTTTGATTTCATAAGCCTACATGATTCTATCTTGGGATGTCCTAACGCTTGGACTGGTGTTTAACACAACGTGTATATTTTTGTTTTGGCAACGATGCCGACATGATTCAATCCTAGGTTTTTAAATGGATAAGTTGGTTAATGAATTCGTTTATATTATGTATATATTTGATTCTTGGTGGTTGGTTTATAGTAGTTAAGATAATTTGTAATTGTTTATGATTCAACATAGAAATGACATTTAATTTATGTTTTAAGTTTATGAACAGTGTTTATGCTAAAGTTGTATATAATGGATTTGATGGATGAAATAATAATAATCATGCTTGCAATATGTAATATGCAAGCATCGGAAATGTAGAGTTGTATTCTGATAGAGATAGATTTGTTTTTGTGTATTTAATTAGCTATTTTGGTTGATAGTTTATTGGTTAACATTTTTACTTTAGGTATCATATAGAATGATCCCTAATCAGATGATACTTTTCTTTTTAGCTTATAGTCACTTATTATTAAGGCCTTCAGGTAAGGGTTAGGTCAACTAGGTTAGGCAACTCTAAACCTCCTTGCATGTTGGATTACCGCATATAACATGGTAGTTCTTCAGTACTTGATGAGATACAGAAATTCAAAATTTCATTTAAGCACTTAAAAATAAGTAAGATGAGATCAATGTTTTATCAGATTCATTTTTGTTAGAATAATCAACCCATATTTAGCTACCTTAGACATTAATTAATCCATGTTTTTCTTATTTGCCTAGTTCCCAATATTCCACTCTATGCAAGTTGTCTTCCACATGTCCTAGAGGTTAAACTTGCTAAAACTGACTCATGGAGAGCTTGGAAAACCTCTTGGAATCCATATTTAGCATATCTTCTTTATTCCATATCCTCCCTAGCGCATGTCTACTTTTTCTTCTTTATTGCCCTCTTTACTGAGTTTTATGGCAAAAGGGAAAGTAAGACTAGGTGCAATTGACTTGTTTTTTGCCCTCATCATGAGATACTATTGAGAGCGAAAGGTCTCTACAGGGTGACTATGGAAACTGAAGCAGAACCCAATGTAGCTGCAGAGAAAATTAAATGGCACAACAGGAGGGATGAGTTTTATGGTCTCTTGTGTTTGAGCATATCCAGAGACCTCCTCTTCCATCTTAATGGATTGACATCACCAAATGAAGTATGGGAGAAGCTTGTAGAAATTCTTGGTGAGATATATGAGATGAGAGGACATCAAATCAATAATGAATTGATCTCCTTGAGTCCTAGTAGCTTCAAATCCTTGCAACTCTATTTTTCCAAGTTTAAATCCCTTGTTTTGCAGCTAAAACAGTGTGGAATTGAAAAGAAGGAGGAACAACTAGTTTTGGCCATACTCTTAAAGATTGGCCTTGATTATTAAGTGTTTTTTTAGACCTTCCATGTCGCCAAGTTGACAACTCGAGCCTGGAAGATTCCTAAGCTTGCAGAGTTCATGGAATCCCTCACACAAGAACAAGATAAACTGGTGATGATGGGAACCATAAAACCTTCCAAATACCAAGCTTTGGTTGTTGGATATTCAAGGGTGGATTTGAAAGTCAAGAAGAAAGATAAGAAGCCACCTCAGCAGAAGAGAGATAAGAAAAAGTCTTAGGGGGAGCCCCAAGGCTCCAAGAAGAACTTCCAGAAGAAGAAGAACAAAGGAGAAATGAGCAAGTGCACATACTGCAATAAGGGATTTCATCCTGAAAGCTCTTACATGAAGAAGCAAATTGACATGCTGACCCAACTCTTGGATAAGATTAACATCTCCCTTCCTGATATCTCAAATAAGAGGGAAGGAGGATCAATTTTAGAGGACAGAGAGAGAGTTCATGCATTGGTTGCTGGCACATCAAGCTCACCTAGATTCATCATAGACTCTGGAGCTTCAAGACATATGGTTTCGACCAAGGAGGCATTCTCCTCTCTTGACATGTTGAAAGGTCCACCAATAGTGCTGGGAGATGACTCTCTCACTGATAGTTTGGGAAAAGGAAGGATTGATCTTGACCATGGTAAGTTTAACAATGTATTGTATGTTCCAGTTCTTGCCTCTAACCTCTTGTTAGTGTATTAGATGACCCACACAGGGTCTCCAAAGAAGGTCATATTCTCCCCTGATGATGTTGATATCATGGAGATCTTGAGTGGTAAATTCATTGCAAAAGGAGTTGTATATCACACTTCAAAGGTATACTGGTTTTCACATTTTCTACCCTACTCAAACCCCTCTGCTCTTCTGATTCATGCTAATGAGGCAAGCAAGCTTTGGCATGAAATATTTGGCCATCTTAACTATAAGTATCTTTCTGATCTAAGTTAAAAAGAAATGGTCATAGGGTTACCAAAGATTATGTTTTCCAAGGGAGTCTGTCAAGGTTGTGTCCTAGGAAGCCCGCGGGGGTGTAGACTGACTGGCAAGTGCCGTGTAAATGAAGGAATGTTGTAAAGGAGGTCTCAAGTTCAAATCTCACCCTGACTTATCCGTGCCCCATAATTGTAGGCTGTGTGGATGCACTTGGAGTTATAGTGGCAACTAACGGGAATGGACCATGTGTCACGCAAGTACCAGAACCGCCCAGTTTCCGATTCCCCCAGTACAAAAGAAAAAATGTTGTGTCCTAGGAAAACACTCAGAGCATAAATTTGAGAGAGCTAGTCATGAGAGAACCTTTGCACCTCTTGAGTTGATCCACAGTGATGTTGTTGGTCCATTCCCTCATATGTCAGTGAGTCAAGCCAAATATGCATTAACTTTCATAGATGAATTTTCTAGGTACTGTTGGGTTTACTTCTTGAGGCATAAGTCTGAAGTTTTTGGCCTCTTCAAAGTCTTTAAGGCTTTGGTTGAAAACCAGTCTGGGAGGAAAATAAAGATCGTCATATCTGAAAATGG
Organism: Pseudotsuga menziesii; assembly: GCA_001517045.1. Classification (NCBI taxonomy): domain Eukaryota; kingdom Viridiplantae; phylum Streptophyta; class Pinopsida; order Pinales; family Pinaceae; genus Pseudotsuga; species Pseudotsuga menziesii. Next base: position 409,744 of record LPNX010550311.1, read on the forward strand.
TGGTGAGTATGTCAAGTCTGTGTTTATTCAATATTGTGAAGATGTAGGTATTCAGATGCAACATTCAATCCCTTACACACCATAGCAAAATGGTGTTGCTGAGAGAAAGAACAGATCACTGAAAGAGATGGCAACCTGTATGTTGGAGGCTAAGACTTTGCCACCAAAGTTTTGCACCGAGGCTATAAAATATGCATATTATATCTAGAATAGGGTGCCTCATAAACAACTTGATGGTATGACTCCTTTCGAAGCATGGAGTGGGCACAATCCAAATGGGACCCATTTCAGGATTTTTGGCTCAAGGGCTTGGGCTAGAATTCCAACAGAAAAGAGGAAGTCTTTGCAGCCCCAAAGCCAAGAGTGTCTATTTGTTGGGTACTCTAAATATTCAAAAGGGAACAAGCTGATAAATTTGAGCACAAACAAATCCTTCATTGAAAGGAGTGTTTAGTTCCAAAAAGAGCCTTTAGCAGCAGTTGAAGTTGGACAGTCTTCTTCACCACCAGAACCATTGAATGTAAGTGAAGAGACAAATGAGTTTGCTGATTCTGATATGTATAATAATGATGATTTAATTTCAGGTCCTAACAGTCCTACAAGACCAAAATGGGCAGCAAATACCATTCATGCAACTGGGGAACTAGCTATAAATCCTAGTGATCCTAGGAGGACTAGATCTCAGTTTGAGAGTGCCCTGAGCATGAAAGACCCTTTGTTTGTAGAGAAATTCTATCTGATGTTTGAATCAGACCCACAGAAATATGAAGATGCAAAAAATGATCCAATATGGAAAGCAGCCATGAAAGAAGAATTCAGCTCACTCTAGAAGAACAACACTTGGGAGATGGTTGATCTTCCCCCAGGGAGGAAGCTAGTTCAATGTAAGTGGGTTTTCAAAACTAAGTTTCCTACTGATGGTTCACCTTTAAAATATAAGGCAATATTGGTATTCAAGGGATACTCACAGGTACATGGTATTGACTACAATGACATCTTTTCACCAGTAGCAAAGATGGACTCCATCAGGCTAGCCTTAGCCATTGCATCTTTGAAGCAGTGGGAGGTACATCACATGGATGTGAAGTGTTATTTCCTGAATGGAGATCTTATTGAATATATTTACATGCAGAAGCCTCAAGGGTTTGTTACTAATCCATATTTTGTGTGCAAGCTAAAGAAATCATTGTATGGGCTTAAGCAAGCCCCCAGGGCTTGGTATGCCAAGATTGATGGCTTTCTGCTATCATTGAGTTTTGTTCGATGCAAGTCTGATCCAAATGATTATTTGAAGCTGGTTCATGGTTCTTTGATGATTATTTTCTTGTATGTGGATGACCTTCTGATTATAGGAAGCTAAAAGAAAGAAATTTCCTCCTTGAAGGATGCAATGAACCATGCATTTTCTATGACTGATTTGGGGTTGTTGAGCCAATTTTTGGGTCTCGAAATTGCTCAATCCCAAAATGGAATAAAAGAAAATCAGTCCAAGTATGCTTTGGATTTGCTAAACAAGTTCAACATGAAATATTGCAAGCCAAGCAAGACTCCCTTCCTTTCAGGATTTAAGCTTGAAGAAGCAAGTTCTTCTTCTATGGTAGATAGTACACTATATAGACAACTGATTGGGTGTTTGCTGTACCTTACACACACTCGACCTGATATTTATTATGTAGTAAGTGTGGCTTCAAGATACATGGATCAGCCTCATGAGATCCATTGGAGAGCAGCCAAAAGGATCCTTAACTTTGTTCAGGGAACAAGAACTCATGGGATCTTCTACAAAGCTAAATCTGATCTTGATTTGATTGGGTTTACTAATAGTGATTGGGTAGGTGACAACACAAATAGAAATTCAACATCAGGATATGTGTTCATGTTTTCTAAAGGACCAATCAGCTGGCCAAGCAAGAAACAGAGTGCCATTGCACTCTCATCTACAGAAGCAGAGTACAGAGGAGTTGTAAATGCAGCAACTCAATGTTTATGGTTGCAGGGTTACTTGGTGAGTGTGACTTTGAATAAAAGTTCTCAAATATTATCTATTGTGATAATCAAAGCACCATTCGAATCTATAATGATCCAGTTCATAGACAGAAAACCAAACACATTGAGATCCATATGCACTACATCAGACAGCTTGTGCATGATGGCACCATTCACCTACTCTTCTGTGCATCTTCAAAACAAGTAGCTGAAATTTTCAACAAAGTTTTTTGTGAGAAGACATTCAGCAATCTCAAATCACTGCTAGGGATTTCTGATCATGCTATGAAGCATGATTGATGACAAGATTTTCAAATTTTGTTTTACTGTCCATGTTTAAGGGAGGATTTTCCCACTGGATTTTTGCCTCTTTCCTTGGTTAAATGGACATGTAGTATGTAAAGGGTGACTAAGCCTTGTTTCTAGGCCCTATAGTTTTCTGATATTTACTCATAAGTCAGGATTAAGAGGGGGTGTTAGAATAATCAACCCATAGCTAGCTACCTTAGACATTAATTAATCCATTTTTGTCTTATTTGCGTAGTTTCCAATATTCCACTCTATGCAAGTTGTCTTCCACATTTCCTAGAAGTCAAACTTGATAAAAATGAGTCATGGAGCACTTGGGAAACCTCCTAGAATCCATATTTAGCATATCTACTTTATTCCAGATCCTCCCTAGTGCATGTCTGCTTTTTTCTGCTTTATTGCCTGCTTTACTGAGATTTATGGCAAAAGGGAAAGTAAGACTAGGTGCAATTGACTTATTTTTTTCCCTCATCATCCCCCATTCTTTTATCCTAATAAAATCATGTATGAGTTTTATTTCCATCACCTATTAGCTTGCCTACTTGACTTTGCCAATTCGTGAGCTCCTAGGCAGATTTGGAAACTGCTTTATGCACCTATGGGGGATTTGACTAGATTTAGTAAGCCTGCTTTTGACTATTTTGAATGGCATCCTTATGTATTCTAATATCTCATGTAATTATTTATTGCATCAACCTATGACTTCATATGGTTGGATATTGTACACTTATTCAATACAGATTAGTGTTATGCTCCAATTTCAGTCTCCTTTGTGTGTAAATTTGCATGTTTGATTAGTAATTTTGTGAGTGCAATTGATCTATCACCTAGGTTCAATTTCCACAATTTTCACTCAACATATTATTTTTTCATTAACTCCCAGTGTTTATCCATATCCCATACTCAACGCTAAGAAATAGGAAGTTATAACTTAGTGCAATTCCAGAGCTCCTCACTCAACAGTAATGCCAAGATGCATTTGTAGGATACACCTAGGGATACAATGGCTAAGGATCTGATGTTCTAGATATTATTCTCAACATCAACTTGGAATGATCTAGGATTTATTCCCAACACTTCCAATTCTTATATTTTCATGCGTTTCAGAGCTTCATGCTCAACACAAAGGTTTCATAACTCATGTGCTCTAGAGCCTCTCACTCAACACAAACATTAAATACTCATGTGCTCGAGAGCCTCTTGCTCAACACAAACATAAAATACTCATGTGCTCCAGAGCTTCTCGCTCAACAAAAACATAAAATATTCATGTGCCTCAGAGCTCGTGCTCAACACAAATATCTCATCAATTATATGCTTGAGGGTCCATGCCCAACACATGAAACCATATACATAAAACATATGCATTTGGCTCATGCCCAATATATAAAACAAATCATCATTCTCATGTGCAGTGGGGTCTTATGCCCCATATACAAAATAAAACCTCAAAGCAATATCACATGCAATGGGACTTATGCCCATAAGTGTCAAGTCAAAAATTTGGGATATTACACATATTGAAAGATAAATTTAATTAGTAACATATGAAAGTAGAAGTAACTAAAACTGAATTGTCGACATGACAAGTTAGAATATAAGGACATGACTTTGGTTTCATGTAGATTGTGATAATTGCACAAGGATTGTGCATAAATATATATCATTACATTAGATTGTGCACTCTATATTTATTTAGTGTTTAAATACATCTGAGAAGAAACTTTTGGGTATATCTAATTCTATGTCTAGGTTACAAATACATTAGAAAATACTAAAAAGGTTAATTGCATGGTGATAATATACCAAGTCGATGATGACTAGATGCATGTTGAAGTAAACTAGTGGAAATACTAAATGTTTAACATAAATTAAAGTTATTAGAAAGAAAGGAACAAATTATGCTTAATGTGCACACTAGTAAATGGTTCATGCAAGTGTAGTTATGATTAAGTTGTTGGGGAGAAGTCGGACTTACACCATGTGTGCAATTTCATCTACCGTTCTTCGAGTGGTAGTGTTTCCACACGAAGGGAAGTTGGTTACTATTGACCAACTCAGTTTCACTTGGAAGGGACATTTGGAGACTAATGAGTCCACTGTACCTTTGATTGATTAGACCAAACTGGCTAATGAGAGCTTAGGGAACATTAGACATCCCATCCCCTATAAAGTATCTAGGTTCTACAAGTGTAGGAAATTCTATCATGACAGTTGTCGATAGAACTGATCCTTGGGTCCTTCCTTCCTATCATAAACCTCAAGTTTCCTTATCTACAGTGGAAGTGGCTTATCAAGCTATTGCTAATACCACTGCTCATCCTATCGTGAATCCTTCTATAGCCTTAGAGGATTTGAAAGAAGCTTATTTTCCCTCTTGGGAGGAGAACTCTTTATATTTATATGACTACTTAGACATGGTTTTTCCTTCAGATGAACCCATTTTGGAAGCTATGAGTGGGAGAGATAAGATTTGTGAAGATATGCACCATAAGTCCTACTTTATTCCATAACTGAGTAGAATTGAGAACCAAGAGTTCCATGTGAGAATGGCAGAAGATGTTGATTTACCAATTAATCCTTTACCAAAGGAGAGAATATTTGCTAAGGAGAATATGGAAAATATCTATGTTACCATTCCAATAAACATCTTTGCAAACCCCAATGTTGTAGAAAATATGCATATCGGTGCAAACAACTCTTACAAGGATATTTCCATATACATTGCCTTGTTTAAGGAATTTCATGACGTGTTTTCCTGGTCATATGAGGATATGGTAGGCATAGATCCATCTATTGTAGAACATGAAATCTATACTTACCCTAATACTAAACCTTTTCGATGAAATATTCGACCTGTTAATCCACGAAAAGTGACAACCGTCAAGGCTGAGGTGGAAACGTTGCTAAAAGTAGGGTTCATTTACCTAATTGCTTTGATGGAATGGGTATCCATCCCTGTTCTTGTTGATAATAAACAAGGGACCATACGCATGTGCACTAATTTATGAGACCTAAATGAAGTGTTTCCAAAGGACAACTATCCCACACCCTTCATTGATCAGATCATTGATGCATGTGCAGGTAGCAAAGTATTTTCTCTTATGGATGGGTTTTTTGGATATAATCAAATCCAAATCAAGCTGGAAGACCAACATAAAATGGATTTTATTTGTCCATGGGGTACCTTCGCGTATGAGAAAATTCCCTTCGATTTGAAAAATGTCAGAGCTACCTTTCAGCAGGAAATGAACTTTTCCTTCCATGACATAAAGAATATTATTGTTCTATACTTGGATGATCTTCCTTCCCATTCTCACAAGAGGAGGGACCATCCAGATTACCTTCACTTGATTTTGAACGATGTAGACATTATAAGATACGCTTGAATCCCCACAAGTTTGTTTTTTGCATTGAGTCAGGAAGGATTCTAGGGCTTATCATGTCAAACAAAGGAATACAGATGGATCCTTTGAAAGTTAATGCTATTGTAAATCTGCCTCCTCCTCGTTCCATCAAGAAACTTTAGAGTCTACAAGGGAAATCTAATTTCCTTTGGCATTTCATAGTTAATTATTCCAAGATAACTAAGGGTTTCATGTGCTTTCTTAAGAAAGACACCCCATTTCTATGGGATGAAACTGCACAAATTGCATTCAAGGCATTGAAAAAGGCTTTACTGTCGTATCCTTTATTACGTCCACCAAATTACTCTAAAGAATTTATATTGTATATGGATGCTTCAAAGTAGAATATAAAGTTTGTATTGGTTCATGAGGACGAAAAGCTCCAAGAGCATGTTGTCTATTATCTCAGTCATGCATTAGCTAGTCCAAAACTCAGATACTCCCACATCAAGAAATTAACATTAGCAGCTATCTATGTTGTTCAGAGGTTGCATCACTACATTTTAATGAGGACAACCACAGTGGGGGTATATGTAAATACTTTTCAGTATGTTTTGTCTCGACACATCATCAGGGTCAAATTCAGCAAGTGGATAGTCATTCTCCAAGAGTTTGACTTGGATTTACAGTCTACTAAATCCAAAATATCCTTAGCTTTTGTAGAGTTTATCTTAGAATTTCCTATGTAATAAAATGTAGTGGTGGAGGGTTACTCATTCCCAACTGAGTATATCTTTCTGATTTACACCTATGATCCCTGGTACAGAGATATCCTTATATATCTCTAGACTTTGAAGTGTCCTACATCCTTCTCGAGGGAAGAGCGATGTAAATTCTGTAGGAATACAAAAACTACCTGATCATTGGTGATAATTTATATCAAAGAGGGGTAGATTCTATTTTGCGTCAGTGCCTCACCCACGAGGAGGATGATCATGTCCTAAGTGATTCCCATAGCGGAGTGTGTTGGGGTCATTTATCTGGGTTAGGAACGACCTAGAAGATTTTACGAGCTGGTTATTTGTAGCCCATGATCTTCAAAGATTGTGTGGAGGCATTCAAGCGTTGTCATCCATGTCATCTCTATACCAAAAAAATGTGGTCACATCCTGCTGCATTTTTTCCTGTCATTGCGGTGGGACCGTTCACTAAGTGGGGGGTGGATTACCGTGTGACATTAAACCCAGTTTTTATTGGGGGGCACAAATACATCATTGTTGTTGTATACTACTTCTAAAAGTGGGAAGTGGCAATTCCTACCTTCAAAGAATACAGTGAAACGACAGCTTACTTCGTTTTTAACCAAATCATTACTCATTTTGGTATACCAAACAAGATTGTCACTAGCCATGGAAGTCACTTTCATAATACTATGATGACTGAGCTGACTACTATGCTAGGGTTTAAAAAATATCACTCATCTTCCTTCTACCCTCAAGCAAATGGACAAGTAGAGGCAGTTAAGAAAACTTTCAAAACCATTATAAAGCATAGCATTAACGCAAGCCAGTCAAATTGGCACATCATGCTATATCATTCACTTTGGGCATACCAGACTAATGTCAAGACTGCTACAGGTTTTTCATCTTTTCAGCTCATTCACAGGGTGGAAGCAGTCACACCGATCGAATGAAAAATTCCATATCTTAAGATAGTTATTCATGTATTTCCTAACACTACGGAATTAGAAGAATGTTTGCTTTACTTAAAAAATCTGGATGAACGACGCAGAGATGTGTTGACAACAAATGAGGCTCATGAGAATAGGGTAAAGGACCAATATGACAAAGCAGTTAATCCAAGAGTTTCTTTCTAAAGAGGAACTTGTTTTGCCCTGGGATCAAGACAAGGAACCCCTGGGGGAAGAAAAATTCAATTCTATGTGGTTAGGTCCCTATGTCGTGTCAATTTTTTTGAAAAAGGGAGCATATGAATTGATTGATTAGGATGGAAATAAGTTTCCTGAGCCTATAAATGGGCTCTATTTGAAGAAGTACTACGCTTAGGCATGATGCTTGTTCTTATATTTTTATTGTATGTATTTTTATGTACAACAATTAGTTGGTTAGTGTTTCTTATCTAGTCTGTTGGTTGTTTCAGATGTCAGCCGAGTGGTTCATAGGTTTTGCACATGGCACTAGTTACCACACTTGTAACCTGGCTTTAGCCGCATGGGTTATCTATTCACCCTCAAGACAACTAGTTGCATCTAGTGGTGCTTGCTTAGGTCCTGCTACTAATAATTTGGTCGAGTACAAGGAATTTATTGATTTTTTATGGGATTATATACTATATGGAATTACCCATCTAGAAGTTGGACTTGACTCTTCACTTTTGGTTTCCCAACTCAATGGTGATTTGTTAGTTTTTCAACATTAAGCTAGCATTATTAGGATCTTTAACTGAGAGAATAACAAGTACAGTAATCAAACACAAGAGACAATAAAAACAGTGTTTTTCCTCAGGGAAACCATAAAGGAGAAAACCATGTAGCTTCCTCAGAGATAGAATTAGCACCAAAATAGTAAAAGCCCCAAAACAGTAAGTGATCTCCCAACAACAGTAATCTTCTTCTTGACTAGCCCCAATGTCTTCTCCTTCCTCAACTATGCGGTTCACTTGAGTGTGGATGAGTTTTGTGATAAATAGAGACTCCATTTCTCTATTTATACTAATCCCAACATGACTAAAAACCTACCAGGGCCGACCTCTACTAGGAGAGCCTAATAACCCTAGTTCCCCAAAACTGCGGGGACTTTACCCCTTAGACAATCAGAGGGTTAATCACTATGACTTGACATAACTTGTTTACATTATTAATCCTCCTGATTAGAAAATCGGGGCATGACAATATGACTCAATTACATTATAGATAAATCTCAGAATAAACATCGGATTACAATACATAATATATATAGATAAATACATTCTGAAGTTACAAATACATCAACACTCCCTCTTAACTAGGAAGGTATTCTTCGACACAATTTTCAGCATTGGTCTTCTTCTCTATATCAACTGGATCATCTCGCCATCTACATCTTAGGTCTTCTGAGTCTTCAAGTCATCTTCGTCTTCAATTCATCTTCATCTTCAAGTCATTGGATCTGGATCATCTCTTGATTTGGATCATCATGGGACATCATCACTGGATCTGGATCATCATGAGGCATCATCACTGGTTCTGGATCATCTCTTGATATGGATCATCATGAGGCATCATCACTGGATCTAGATCATCACTCGATATGGATCATTACTGGCTATCATCACTAGATCTCGATCATCACTTGATTTGGATCATCCCTGGTGCTATCTCATGATTCTTCTCGTCATAGGAAGTTCTATAGAGCCAGCCATTTTTCATGCCGGTTGTAGGCCTAGCCTCCCTGTAGTTCTTCTTCAGCACTTATATCTGACCTACTCGTCAAAAATTCCCATCCAGCACTTATATATGACCTACTCGTTAGAAAGGCACAGTACTCACATCCATCCAGGCTGGAACACATACTGCTCACAATGATGGAAGAGTTCTGCACTTCCATCTAGGCAGGAACCACATTCTACTCATAATGATGGAAGAAATCTGTTCTTCCACCTAGGCCGGAACCACGTCCTTCTCACAATGATGGAATATTTCCTCACTTTCATCCAGGCAGGAACAACATCCTACTCACAATGATGGAAGAACTATGTTCTTCCACGTAGGATGGAACCACATCCTGCTCACAATGATGGAAGATTTCCTCACTTTCATTCAGGCAGGAACACATCCTGCTCACAATGATGAAAAGGCTCTGCACTTACATCCATCCAGGCAGGAACACATCCTGCTCACAGTGATGGAAGGGCTTGCACTCACATTTTATCTTGTAGGAACCAATCCTACAGTCATATTAGAATGGCCCCCAGTCCTCCTCGACTGAGCTACCTAGTAACTGACCAGGTGCCTCCATTCTCCTAGAGAATGGTAGTTGCCCTTACATTCAACCTGCTCATTGGAATGGACAACACTCACATCTGACATGGAAGGAACTTAATCCTTTAGCCATGATAGAATGGTTCAGCCCTTAAATATGATCAAGTGGGAACACATCCCTCTATCATTTCAGAATGGCTACTCAGTCCTAGACTGATTATTCCTGGTACCTCACCAGGTAGCTCCATTCAAAGAATGGAAATTTCCCTTACATCTGTCCTACTTGAAAGAATGGCTAGCACTCATATCTGACATGGAAGGAACCAATCCTCTCACCATGATAGAATGGCTCAGCCCTTACATCTGACCTACTCGTCAGAATGGCTACTCATATCATCACTCATATCTGACATGGAAGGAACCAATCCTTTCACCATGACAGAATGGCTCAGCCCTTACATCTGACCATGGCAGGAACCAATCCTCTCACCATGTCAGAATGGCTATGGGACTCATCACTTTCCCTTGGAGGAAATCTTTATCTGGATAACACCAAGCTTCTCCCTGAAGTACTCGAACTTCACCCTAGCCAATTGCTTCGTCAATACATCAGCTATCTGTTCCTCCATCACAACATACTCGAGCTTCACTGCTCCTCTATACACCATATCCCTGATATAGTGGTACTTGATCTCGATATGCTTCGACTTGTCATGGAACACTGGATTCTCTGACAACTTCACGCAACTATGGTTGTCACAATGTATACAAGTAGCATCCAACTAGAGATCAAATAAATCAAATAGTAGCTTCCATAGCCATACTACCTCACAACTAGCTGAACAAGTTTTGACATACTCTGCTTCAGTTGTACTCAGTGCCACACATGATTGCTTCCTGCTAAACCAAGAGATCACACCTGACCCCATATTGAAGCAACACCCTGAAGTGCTCTTCCTATCGATGGCATTGCCTGCCCAATCTGAATCAACATAACTCTCCAGGTTAATCTTTTGATTTGCATTGTACTTGACCCCAATATCAACTGTACCCTTCAGGTACCTCATAATATGCTTTGTAGCAATCAAGTGAACATGTCTCGGATCTGTCAGGAAATGGCTCAAGGTGTTCACAGCAAAGCAAATATCTGGTCTCGTGTTCGTCAGGTAAATCAATGACCCAATCATCTAATGATACATCGTAGCATAAACCAACTCTGATGAAGCATCACTCAATAGTTTTCGGTTCGATGCCATAGGTGTGGCTATAGCCTTGTAGGCAATCATCCCCAACCTCTTCAGGATCTCTACTGCATACTTCCCATGTCCAAGGAATATTTTATCTATACTCTACCACACCTTCATACCTAGAAAGTAATGCATCATTCCCAAGTCCTTCATTTTGAACTCATCAGCAAGATTTCTCTTCGTATTAGTAATCAACCCATCCGTACCTGTTACAAATAGATCATCTACATATAGTAGAAGCATCACTGGGTTTCCATACTCAACCTTGTAGTAAAAGTTGGAATCTGCTTTACTCTTGGTAAAGCCCAAACTAGATAGAAAGTTGCCAATTCTGCCGTACCAGGTCCTGGGTGGCTGTTTCAAACCATATATTGCTTTCTTCAATCTGCATACATGAGACTCTCTGTCATGTGTCTCAAAACCGAGTGGTTTCTCTACATACACTTCCTCTTCCACTACACCATTCAAGAAAGCAGTCTTGACATCCATCTCGTGTATCTTCCATTTCATTACTGTAGCCAGAGAAAGTACTGATCTGATGGAAGTGTATCTGGCTACAGGTGCAAAGGTTTAGTCATATTCTATTCCTTCTTTTTGAGAGAAACCCCGAGCTACAAATCTTTCTTTATATTTTTCAATGCTACCATCTGGAGCATGCTTGATCTTGTAGATCCATTTGGAAGTTACCACTGACTTCCCACCTAGTCTTGGGACAACATCCCAGACATCATTCTTCATGATCAATTGGCACTCTTCAATCATAGCATCCTTCCATTCTTTCCGTTCTGCCACTTCTTCATAACTGGAAGGTTCTTTATCAATGAAATCACATAGTAAGGCTACATACCTGGAGCAGGATCTGGTCCTCTTTCTTTCTCTGTGATTCTCTTATGGAGCTCCATATCTTTCCACACCTTGGATAAGTTCTCGTACCCAATCATGTTTCCTCTTATGAGGATTCTTCTCCATAGGTGGATCTACAGGTCTTTGTGGTTCTTCAAATTCTCGATCTTCTTCTTGAGCTTCTTCATTCATGGTTGAATCATGAGTTCTGGGTGCTTCTGCTTCTGCTTCTTCAGGTTCTTCAGCGGGTATTTTTCTAGATTTGTTGTAAGCTGTGTCTTCATCAAAAGTAACATCCCTACTGATGTCAATATTCTTGTATCCTGGGAAATATATTCTGTAAGCCTTTGATCTTTCAGAGTATCCCACAAATACACCCTTCTTTCCTGAAGGATCTAATTTTGTTCTCTTCTCTTTTGGAATGTGTATGTATACAGGGCAGCTGAATATTTTGAGATGGATGACTTCTGGTTTCTTTTCGGAGAAGACTTCTTCAGGAATCTTGTTCTCGAGTACTCTATGTGGAGTATGGTTTTGTACATACACCGTTGTTCTGGAAACTTCCACCCAAAGATGCATAGGAAGATATTGATCATGAAGCATGGCTCTTGTAGCTTCCATGATAGTTCTATTCTTATGTTCCACAATCCCATTCTGTTGTGGATTATAAGGAGTGGACAACTCCCTCTTAATCGCTAATTCTTTGCATAGCTCTTTGAATTCATTCGAAGTGAATTCTCTGCCATTATCTGATCGAAAAGTATTAATCTTCCTTTCAGTATGGTTTTCGATCAAGGCTTTGAATTCCTTGAACTTACTGAATACTTTGTCTTTGTTCTTCATGAAGTAAACCCATGTCTTCCTAGAAAAATCATCAATAAAAGAAACATAGTATGCATACCTACTTAGTGATTTTGATGACATAGGACCACATACATCGGAGTGGATGATTTCTAGTATGTCTTTGGATTTACTTTCGCTGCTGGGAAATTTTTTGCAGACACCATCATGTTTTGCTTGGAATTCTGGAAGACCTTCAACAACTTTGCTTGCAATGGGTAGTGCTTTATAATGCACATGTGCAAGTTTTCTATGCGAAAGCTCATTTGGCTCTACCGTTTCATGGGCCAAGGCTTGTTCTAGATGGCCCTTCAATTTGTACAAACCTCCTTCTTGTTCTCCAATCACTACTGCATCATCGATAGTCTTACCTCTTGGCCACATGATGACTTGAACATCTATGAATGAAACCCTCATTCCTTTTACATCCAATACTAATATGGAGAGAAGGTTCTTCTTGAGTCAGGCACAAACAATACTTCTTTCATTGTTAGAGACTTACCAGAGTCTAGTTTATATGAAGATTCCCCACTACCTTTTATTGGATATTAGTAGTCATCTCCTAGCTTCACCTTGTGAGGTGATTCATGTTCTGACAATCTTACAAAGGATTCCTTGAATCCAGTCATATGTTTAGAAGCCCCACTGTCTATAAGCCAATCATCACTGTCATGAGTGATGTTACCTATGAGAGTAGAGATCAGAACATATTCATCCTCGCTTGAAGAATCTTCACTTTCATATCTAGATATCTTCTTGGATGGTTCATCATCCTCTACAGCATGAGCATGATGTCTTCTTTTGTTCCCCTTCTTCTTATGAGAGTGGTTCTTGTTATTAGGACAGTCTTTTGCAAAGTTCCCTTTCTCATCACATGTATAACATCTTATTCTAGATAGGTCCTTTCTATTTTTATCTCTATAATGAGGATTCTTACCTTTGAAATGATGAGTTTTTCTTCTGCCTCTCTTGGAGTGAACTATGAGAGCTTGATATTCACTTCCCATCTTCTCTTCTTGAGCTGCTATCCGAGCTTCTTCTTGAGAGCACTCTTCCCATAGTCTGTTGAACTTGACTAGCTTCTTTCTAGCATAGATTCCTTGGATGAAAGAATCCCATGACCTAGGAAGGCCATTCAAAGTAGTCATCACAATCTCTGCATTTCCCACTTCTTCATCAACAACTTCCAATTGTTCCTTGATCTAAGAAACCCTTGTGAAGTAGGACTAGATAGTCTCGGCATTCTGAATCTTCACATTCTTCAGTTGATTCCTTAGATTCATCTTCTGGTTTATGTTCTTCCCTTCAAACAACTTGGTTAGGGCATAAAACATAGCTTTAGGTGTCTTAAGAGAGGACACCTGTGGGATAAGGTGATCCTTGATAGAATCAACAATGATCCTCTTTGCCATAACCATATTCTTCTTATGTAAGGCCTTAGCCTCATCTCCCTCTAGAACTGGAACCTCCTCGTGGATGTAGGAGTCTAACTCATTCTCTTCCAGGACCAGGGAGATCCTATACTTCTAGGCTCGGAAGTTATCATCTCCCTCAAGCTTTTCATCAATCTTGGTATGATGAGACATCTTAATAGAGAACCTAAAATGGAAATACAAAAGATTTTATATCTTACCAGGTTCAAGATGTCGGATTTGAAACTTGAGCTGAAATCCTGTAGAGCTGGTTCAGGAGCAGATTAGGGTTTTTCTTTTATGGAGTTCTGTCTACCCAAATGCCTTGAAATTTTCCCCTAAATTCAATTTTGGGGAAGAGATCAATCCATGCCTAGGCTCACTGAAAAATTCCTCTTCTATGAAAATCCCTAATTTTCGGCAGCAGTGTTGGGTCCAAAACTGAAAAACCTCATAATTGGATTCTGCTTTGACAGAAAGATGCGCCCTGAGGAGGAGAGTTATTCCACCTTAATTTTTCTGAAAATCTATGGAGGAAGATCCAAAAACTAGGAATCCCTAGTTCCCGCAGCTGCACAGTGTCTTCTTCTCAGGTTAGCTCTGATACCATGTTAGTTTTTCAACATTAAGCTAGCATTATTAGGATCTTTAACTAAGAGAATAACAAGTACAGCAATCAAACAGAAGAGACAATAAACACATTATTTTTCCTCGGGGAAACCATAAAGGAGAAAACCCCGCAACTTCCTCAGAGATAGAATCAGCACCAAAACATTAAAATCCCCAAAACAGTAAGTGATCTCCCAACAGCAGTAATCTTCTTCTTGACTAGCCCCAGTGTCTTCTCCTTCCTCAACTATGCGCTTCACTTGAGTGTGGATGAGTTGTGTAATAAATAGAGACCTCGGTTCTCTATTTATACCAATCCCAACATGACTAAAACCCTACCAAGGCCAACCTCTACTAGGAGAGTCTAATAACCCTAGTGCCCCGGAACTGCGGGGACTTTACCCCTTAGACAATCGAAGGGTTACTCACTATGATTTGACATGACTTGTTTACATTATTAATCCTCCCGATCGAAACATCGGGGCATGACAATATGACTCAATTACATTATAGATACATCCCAGAATAAACATTGGGTTACAATACATAAAATATATAGATAAATACATTCCAAAGTTACAAATACATTAACATGATTATCAGGTGTGAAACCCTACTTTGCTACGTTAGTTTTTTCATGTAAGATTACTTGAAATAAACTTTGAATGTATTTCATTTAATCACATTTTAAGGAATGAAAATACAATTACCAATTCTTATGTGAACTACATATTATATTGGCACTTAACACACATTTTGTAAAATAAATATAACAGATACATTTGAAACACATGTAAATAACCATACACACACACACACACACACACACACACACACACACACACACATATATATGTATGTATGTATGTATGTATGTAAAATATGTCCATAGATATATCTAGTTTTTGATCCATAGATACTATCACAATTGTATAAATATACAAAAATAGGATTGAAATCCATATATATGCCTATAGATCTAAGCCTATTCCTCAGCCTCCTTGGCCTCCCTGTAATGAATAATGACCCTAGATACCCTTCGAAGAAGGCATATCTAGGTCGTTAGAATCCCTACTAGAAACTCCTCCATAACAATTGGGATCTTCTCTATCTGCATGGTAGGGACCCCTTAGGTTATCCTGGCCATATTTCCCTTGAGAACTCGTAGTATGTTCTGGTCTCCAACCTGTGTGGGCCACAAAAATTTCCTAGGGTTCCCATCGAGGCGTACAAGTCCGACATCTGCATTTAAAAACATTTAAAAATGATCAAAACTCTTATACATATGTATACAAATAACTTTATGATTAAAATTCATAAGAAATAAAATAACATAAAAGATAAAAATATCTATCTCTCCCCATGCCTCCCCTGGTGAGAAGACAAGGTCATTGTCTCCTCAAAAGTCCAATCCGTTATATGGGAATCGCTCAAGATATGGTTCTTGCCTTTCCCACCAATGATAGAAATCATCATCATAAACACTTTGGACTGAACCTCCACCCTTGACGGAGAAACATGTTTCCCCATCTAATGAGTCTAGGCTTGCGAGGGGAGGGTGGTGATAGTGCTATTGCAAGGCTTATAGTAGGAACTCTCTTAAAGAAGCACACCACCAAAATGATTGCAAATTCAAGGCATCCGCCATTTACTCTTGATCCACATCCTCACGCTCTCTTTCCCTCCACTCTAGAACCATTTTGTACCTGCCTAGTGACCGTTTTCAACCATTACAACCCATTAGTGTTTTTTTATTTTGGCCATTTTCTAAATTTTTCTAAGTCACACAACATACACGATTGTGTTTTAAGCACATTTCAGTTCATCCATGGTTTTCTCTATAGAAACTCACATATAAAACATGTATACACGACTGATATAGTAGGAGACTCGTGTATGTTGTATAACCTGTTTAGGGATTGCACAAAATCATAACATTTTACACAAAAATTAAAAATGGAGCAGATAGAAAGAAGGAGAATGGAGATATAACCAACTTGTAACTTGTGGAATTCGATTTGGTCCTATGGTTTGTCCTCCGTGATCAACTGAAGTCAAAGGTAAAAACTTTCCAAGTTTAGTAATTTTCCAAAATGGTATGTCTATTTTTGTTTTTTGAACTATTTATAGAAAAAATTCAAAATTTTGACCCGTTTCCTATAGTTTAAAATCAAATTCTAATGTATGGACTAATACCATGGGTTTTTGCTAACTGCAGCAGGTCCGAGATCAGTAAAAATTTGTTCTTCGTTGCATATAGGGTAGGATTTGATCATCACTGCTGATATTGCATCTATACCTTAACTGTCATTAAAACCCTAAGATCACTTTTTCATCCATGTACTATGGTGTCAAACCATTTTGACCTTGTATAGATCATTGTTCCTCTGTGGATAGCACCTCCTTCTCATGGGTACCCTAGTTTTGAACAGTTTATCATCCTTTTGGTACCCATGTCGCAATTGTGTTAGGTTTGTGAGAGCCTTCTTAGTTGTTTTTGATGACAAAATGAGCCTCATTTTGCATCTTTTTACTAGTTATCCCTGTTATAAGGCTCCCCTCCCTTATGGATTTTTCTGTAGGCCCTGGTTTGACTCCTGAAAATAGACTAGACTATCAAGTAAACTTGTTCGTTCATACTTGTTAAGAATAAGTGAACGGACATCCACATTAGTGGTAGTTTATCATTTTGTTTCGAACCATGTGGATTATTTACGAAAAAGGAGCACTCTCTTTTCTTCGAAATTGAGAAGAGTATCTCCAGGCATATTTTTATTTCTTTTTCAAACCTAAGGGACTAAATTTATGGAAAGAAAAACACCCAGTATGAGATTAGTTTTATTTTCTTCATGCCCTGTACCCAAACATGAAAAATATTTCGAGCATACTTTATGTCTTCGGTCATGCTCGCAAAACCTAAAGAACAAAGCATCGAGTTTACTGTTGTAAGCCCCATTTCTCATAATAAAATGGATCTTTCTAAAGGATCTTGCCTTCCTTCACACTCATTAAACTCAGGCTACCTACTACTTCTGAAGGTGCATCGATCGGGTGATAGTTTACCCCTTTTTTGGACTTTTTCAACTAAGTAAGAAAAAGGTATACCTTAGTCCTATGGGAGCTAAGAGAGTTCTTCTGTGAATTGTTTTATACTTTTCTGGCTTTAGGAGACTAAATTGTATGAAAAAACACCCCCCTAGAGTCTTATTCAGAGTTTTTAGACTCTCAAAATATGAAAACACCAACAAGCATGTACTACTTTGGGCTCGTAAAATCCACGAATTAGTAACATTATCAAGCATTATTCTCTCCCCTCTTCAAGCTTGTAAAAAATGAAGAGAAACTCAAGTTAACTTTGCTGGAATCGTTAAAATTGAACAGGAGAGATAAGGAATAATTACTCTCTTTGGGTTATAAATAGTGGCAGCATGTCATCCTTGAACAAATCACTCTCTAAACTTTCTGATACTCATATTTCAGTTTACCCTTCTAGCTCAGTTATTATTTAGGGTTTTTACTCCTCCACTTGTCCTTTATACATGAGGGATCTGATCATGTCTCTTAGATGACAAATAAGTCTAGTTGTGATATTTGCAAGTCAAAAGATGCCTTGGGTCATCTCTATGTCTTGCTCATTGTTCAAATATCTATACCTTCATCTAATTTTTATCTTGATTCCGTCATTATCCTCTCTGATAATTACTTGTGTCTACCGTCCCGTATCTAGCTTCCTAGTCACTCTTGTGATCTGTTGAAGGATTCATTTCCTTCCTCATCGCATCACAGTTTCTCAGAAACATTTCTTGAATATGAAGACCTACAATTTTGATGATGGTACCTTAGGATTCACTACCATTATTGGTGAACTCATTTTCTTCAGTTGTCAGCATCACCGATTTACTAACATCCTATTGAGTTCCTCCCATGTTCGGCTTCAACACATCTATTCACATGGTATGGATTGTATTGGTTCATTTGGATTTGGACGAAGACCTTAGGTTCACCTCTATAACCTAAGTTGCACAAGATTATGTTATGTTCAACTATACTGCTTCCATATTTTGAAGACTCGTCATTGTATATTGTGCTTCGATCCACCTTTGTAATATATGTGGTCTTGTTACCCGTATCATATGATGTAATCAAATATTGTAAAGAAGCTAATGTTCTACTTTATTGAACATGGCATCCTCAGATATAATTTTGTATATGACTTTGATATGTATTTTTTTTAGGTATCTCCCTGATGCCTTGGTAACTAAGTTCTCCAAGATTAAAGATTGTACTGTATTTCACCCATCGCTTTCCTCTAACCTCACACATTAGGAGGCATCTTTTATCATGTAAAATGGAACTTCTTTGTCTGAGTACTGACACCCAATGTGTTGGAACACAAAATGAAAAAATGGATTGAAGTAGCCAAAACACTATAGATGGGCATGAACTTTGATACACCATTACCTTACCAACTAGATTTATTTTTTGTATGGACATTAGGTTGAATACGCGACTATTATCATAGAAACCCGCGTATCATATGTGAGTATGTACATTGCAACTCACATATACATCATTAGGGATTGCATTCGCAGGTTTCCTTAAAGAGAGTTGTGTATCATACACGACCTACTAGTATTAATAGTAGTGTATGCCTTAATCCATAGTTAAAAAATATAAACATGATTAGTCGAGGACAGTTGGGACCTTAATCATAACTATCCCAACTTCCTCAACCATCTCAACCTTCGTAACCTCTCTCTTTCCTTATGTATAAATAGAGGGTAGGGGTTGAGGCTAATCAATCATGAATCGTAGAGAAAAGTTATGCTGGTGATTTGCCTTTAGATATCTTGGAGCAGCATAACTCAATATCGTTGGTTAGCAGAGGAGCACTTATCTCAGATGTTGGGTTTTAATCTCACCTCACTTCTTTATCAATAAAGAAAGTTATTCTTCCAATATTGTGTCTTTGCACTCTTATATATTGTGATTTCTGAATTATTCTCTTGTTTCATTATAAGAATTTTATTTCATTAACCATTTATATAATGTATAAGATATTGCAAGAAATATCTTGTTCTTTGCAGGTGATTGGAGATATCCTGGAAGTTGCGGAAGCAATTTGAAGAGAAGAATAAAACCTAGAATTGACTGTCATAAATAAGGTATGCCTAATTTATTCCTATTTGTATTTCAAATTCTCAAATGGCTGACTGTTTGCAAGTTAATTTAGTAAGTTGGTAACCCCATAGGCCATAGGTTATAAGGGTGTGTTTTCCTAAACAACAAACCCTTGAGCCAAAAATTTTGAAATTTGAAATATTTGGCTTGTGAGCAAACCAAGCCTCATATGGGATTTTTCCACTCACTGATTTTTGAAGAGCTCTGTTATGAATGCATGTAGCACAGTTAATGGATTCAAACTATAGCTTAGGACACAAATCCTTATCCTCAATCATACAGGTATCCATCTCCTTGAGCTCCTTGCTCTTCCTCTCTGCCACAACATTTTTTTTGTGGTGTGTAGGGGACCGAATGTTGCATTTGGATGCCACATTCTTCACATAGGTGATGCAAATTATTGTTCACATACTCTTTACCATTATCAATATGAATCACTTTTATCTTATTCCCACATCGATTCCAACCAGGGATTTCCAAACCTTAAGAGTCTCAAAGACTTCAGATTTGAGTTCGAGAATGTAAACCCAACAAAACCTTGAGAAATCATTTTTGAAGGTATACACATACCTTAATCCTCCATATGAAGGTGTATGCAAAGGTCCAATAAGATATGAATGCACCAGTCTAAGAAATTGAGTATCTCTCCTTGATTTCCCTTTCTCATAGCTCCGCTCTAGATGTTTTCCCACCACACAACCAATGCACTAACCATTCGAGGTATTGATAGGAGGAATCCCTTCCACCATGCCACCTGTGTTCAATGGCTAGAGGTACTTTGATTTCATATGGACAAATCTCTCATGCCACAATTTTTTGGTTTCATTGGCATGATACAAAAGCACTTTCCATATGGAACATGAAAGGAAATGGGAAAATTTGTACATCCTATTTTGGTGATCAACAAATCCCAAAGCCACCACCTTGTTCGTAGATATTTCATCTATCTCCACTGTGTTTGGAGTACATGTTACTCTCATGGATTCTCCAATGTGGTTCATTTAGTACACTGACAATAGATTCGCTACCAAGTCTGGTACAAACAATACATTATTGAAATACCCATCCTCAAGATCAATCCTACCAATCCCCTTGGCTTGGATCTCTGAATGATCACCCATTCGAACATTTGGGCCACTATTTGAATACATGGATGTGAAGAAATATTTGATAGAGGCCATGTGCCTTGATGCTCCTGAATCAATTTTGAAGATAGAAGAATCTGAAGAACCAACAACCAATGCATGGCACCTCTATTTGTTATCTGAGCCTGAACCTCCATCCTTCTTCCTTGCTCCCTATGGGACTGGGATGTTGTTCTTCTCCAGTAGCTGATCCATAATATCAATAATTTTATTCATGCATGGACTCTCTGGATGCCACCCTTTATGACAGTAGGTGCATTTGGTATTCTCCTTGTTCTTCGTGTCCTTGTCCTTGCAAGGTTTCAAACCCCCATCCGCATATTTGGGTCTATTTGGTTTCTTCTTGTCTGGCTGCTTCAAATCCTTGGTTTTCTTCTTTCCCTTGGATGGATTTGAAACTCTTACAGAAATATCTTGGTATTTTCTAGAATTGATTTTATACACGATATTTTCTTGTTCTTGGGTCAAAGACTCAATGAACATAGTCAATGCAGGCATGTGCTAGTTTCGAGCTGTGAGCTTGCTAGAGTGAAATGTGCTTACAAACACATAGTACTCTAGACATATCTTCGAAAGTATTGATAGTATGAGATTATCCTCCTTCTTTTCTATGCCACATTGCTTGATTTGAAGCACCAAAGACATGAATTTGGTGGATAAATATTGGATTGTCTCAAAATGAGCAGGACTCAAAGAGATGAGCTCATTTTTGAGCTGGTGACCCCTCATATCATCAGTCTTTTCTGAACAAATATTCCATATTTATCCATACTTAATTTGGAGTGATTATACTATCTACATGAAAGAGAAAGTCTATCAAAATGCTAAGACAAAGCATTCCAAATTCTTCATCAAGTCTATTGAAGAACTTTGATTTCTCAACAACTGAGTTTGGTTCAACCTCTGTCCCCATGGTGAACCTGAAGAGGACCTTCAACCTTAGTTGGATAGCCATTTTTTCCTTCTATTCGAAGTACTTGAATGGTGTTAGAAAAACATGGGTCTTCTCCATCTCTTCTTGCACTACTGGTGACAAATTGTTGAATGTACCTGCAATGAAAACTCTCAAATCTATCTGGAGAATCCCTCTTACAACAAACCAAACACTTTCAAATCGATTTGCAGCTTCAATAAACTCTGATACCATGTTATAATTGATACAAATAGATCTAGAAGCCAAAGAAACACTCACAATTATCTATAGTTCATAAACGAGCACAAAATAGCTGAAAATAATGAAATTTGCATACACACACGAAGTAAATAATGGATATTATTATCATTGTCCAACATGTAACTATGTATGGAACCGATATATAGTACAATAGGGAAAAATCATGAGGCCTTGGAGGCCATGTGGAAGCATACAAGTATCATCACTAGATTTGACCCTCATCCCCCCTATGTAGGCCAATAAGCTTCCAAATAATCCCAAACAGTCACGAATATGTTTGTGAACATGGATGAGGCGTGATAGAACATGTGGGGAGGATTGGGAGGTGTGTGGAGGCACATGGGTTAGTGGAGTGGCTCTAGAAGGGAAATAAACACCCAAAACATGCACTAGCGCCTCAAAGGAGTCAAAATATCATAAAAAGAGGAAGGGGATCACATCCCTAGTTGACTGCAATCAATGTGGTAACTTGGGTGTCAGAAGGATCAACCTAGAGCACATCAGCTGTGCAGAATGGTCAACTAGGAGCGTCTCAACTATGTCAAATGATCAATTTTCCTAAGTCTAACCATAGGAATAACTGCATTGAAGAAAATGGTCTAATACTATGGTACTAAGGATGTATTATTCTCTAACAATTGTTGAAGAAAATTTTCTAGCAATATTTGTATTATGTCAAGATTTTAACACATAAAATATTTGAAATACAATGTAACAAATAACTACTAAAAGCAACTAATATCTACATGATAGATGGTTGCATCAAGGATTCTCCTAGATCAAAATCCCTTAATTACAAAATTTGAGCACCTTTCTCAAAATATAAGATAACAAAAAGTGCAAATTGGGCATCTTCCTTTTCCCATTCATATAGATGACATACAAAATTGTTCTTTAGATGTATTGACCCAACATTATTTTAGATTTAAAACACTTTTTAATTTTTCTTCCATTCTTTGTAAATTTGTTCCACAAGGTTGAACCACCTCTTTTTCTTTTACCCCAATGGTACTTAGTGTTTCCCCTAAATCCCTCTTAAGCACCATTATTGACACTTATTGCATGGGATACACAAGTATACCATTCTCTCTGATGTCAAATTTTCCTTTATCTACCTCCTCGATGACCACATCCTTCACTTTCATTGTTGCATTTATTGCAAACACACCACTAGGAACATAAAACATTATAACAATAAAAAACCCCCTTACGTTTGTCTATCAAAAGTATTAATGTTGTTGTAACACCCATGTTTTGTTATATATTTCCTTCATCCCACTACTCTACTTCCTTGACATATGCTAACATTGGACTTATCATAATTCAATTATCCATATCCACATTTTCATTTAATGGATTTAAATCAATATTCATCCCATCATTCTCAAACCAGTAGGTATTTCTCCTCCTAACATGCATAACTCTTCTATTAAAATACCACAACCTCCCCAATAAAATGTGGTAAGCATCCATTGGAAACACATTAAATAAATGCTATCACTAGTATAGGCCCCAATACTCAAATTATTCAAACATTGTTCCTCACATTTATTAAATGTACAACACCATGAGTCTTTATCCAAGTCAATATTGTGCAAATAGGATTGGGCCTCATGTGTTGAGGTAAAGAGGTTGAGTTGGACTCAATAACTTGGAGTATATTATTAGGTTGGACCTAAGGATGACTAAGACTTTATTTATAAATGTTATTCCTCATGTGTTGAGGTGAATGCTTTGATTTATCAAAGTGATGATGGTGTAAAGTATTGTTGGACAAGGCTCTAGACTTGTATGTATCATGCCAAGATTCTCATATGGACCTCTAGTTATAGTAGGTACCTATGAGGCATACCTCTAGTTATCGTAGGTACCCATGGGGTGTTAAGATATTTAGACACTTAGGAGTTAGTTAAGATCAACTTGTGTAATATATCCATTAGGTAAAGTGTGTTTCTTTAGTATGCATTAGTATGCATTTGTAAATATATAATTCGATGGTCACGATATGTTCTAGACATAGAGTGATTCAACGATTCAACTTCTTCTAGATCATACCTACCCTTGATCCATGGCTTAACACCTGATTCATCCATGATCTCTATTTAAAGAGCATGGAGGGTCCTTGGCTAGTTAATCGATTATGAGAAGCTCATTTGTAACTTTCTTTCTTTTGCATAATAAATTTCTCCAAGTAGCTATTTGGATGGGGCCATGGACTGTTTCCCTCTCGAGGTTTTAACCATGTCAAAAAATCGGTGTCTTGATCTGTGATCTGTTTGTGTGAGTGGATTCTCTAGGTGTTTGGTCTTTTGGGAGTACGCTGTGTACCTGAACATGGTATCCGAGCGTTTATGAAGAGTTGCTTTCAGTTATGATCTAGTTCTTGAACCAGTGTTGCTGAAACTTTGAAATGGTTTATTATTCTTGAATTTATGTGCATTTTTGGCCTATGGGAGGTGTTCCATTGTGTTCATAGTGCCATTTCCATTGGAAAATAGTTTTTGTTTCATCGAAAAACATTTACGTTTGCTCCAGAAACACCCATTTCGGCAGATCTGAAGGTACAATATTACAATGACAGTTTTGTTTTATTTAAAAATAATAAAAAATTCTCGCATATTTTAATCAATTTTATTATTTGATATTTATTGTTTTTAGTCTCGGACTATTTCCTTCCCTCGCTACATATGCTCCTTTTTGTGCACCTTGCACGATTGCGGCAAATCGAAAATAAAAGGGTTTTTCTCAGGTGCGTATGCTCTTTGCCGTGCACCTTGTGTGATTGCAGCGAATTAGAAACAGAAAGAAAACATAGACTTTCCAGGAAGCTAATGAGATCTAAACCCAAGAGTGTGTAATTTTTTTTTTGTTTTGTTTTCGGTTTGTGGTGTGATTTGCAGAAAAAAGAAGCAACCACAAAGATCGAGAGAGTAGAGTAAAACTTAGCTCACTTATCTTTTAAACTTAGCTCACTTGGTTCAAAGTTGCTTTATTCCTTAATAGGTCTTGAGTTCAAGTCTTATTAAGTTACTTTTTTTAACAGTGCATGCAATTTCTAATTTTAAGTTACTTTATTGTAAAAGTGCATCTCACTTAAATTAAAAATAAAATAAAATAAAAAGTGAGTCAGTTAAGTCTTTTAGTTTATTGCCGCATTATTTAAAGTAACATTATTGTAAAAGTGAAAATCACTTATTTTACAAAAGTGATTCACTTAAAGCAACTTTCTTGTAAAGTGATTGTCAAAGGTTCATCTTGGTAAATAGGGGGGTTATTTTTTTAGTTGGTCATTTTAATATCTCCCACATCACTATTGGGGACATCTTTAACAATTTCTTTCATCAAGCATAACTTCATCATACATAATCAGTTTTCAGTGTCATTTTTTTTTAAACAACCTGATTTTCGAGCTCTTTGCATCTAGAAAATTGGTTTCTATTCTTTTTTAGCCATTATTTTACAGTATGGCCGCCCCTTGTGATATTCTACTTACCAGTTCTAACTATTTTTCATGGAAATATCGTATGGAGGATTTTCTATGAATTAGGGAACTTTTCAAAATTACCTCAGGGAAAGAAACAAAACCCACTAATGATGATAAGAAACTAAAATGGGCAAATATATGTGATGAAGCTCGTGGATTCATTGGGATGTCAATCTCTACTTATTTGCGATTCCATATATCTGGAATTGATGAACCTGATAAAGCTTCGAAAAAGTTGGAATCTTTGTTTCGTAAACATAATGGAATTCAAGGTCATCAACTTGAGAATCAGTTGATTTCTTTAAATCCAAGTTATTTTTCATGCATTTAAGATTATTTATCTAAGTACAAAACTCTTATACTCTTATGTGAATAATGCAAGATTAAGAGAGAAGACAAATAATGCATTTATCATATTATTTCCAAACTTGGACCTGCATATTCTATTTTTGTATCTAAATTTTACTCCATGAAAGAATCATTGATTGAGGCTAGCTATCAAGAGCCTAGTCTTGAATCCTTTTGTGATTCCTTAATTAGAGAGAAAGATAAGCTCATTCATCTTGGAATAATTAACAATGCAGATACATCTGGGAAATCCTTATTGTCCCAATAGAAAGAAAAGTCCAAGCCTCCCAAGAAATAAAAAATTTTGCAATAATAAGTCAAACAAGGGTCCCAAACCCTCTCAATCAGCTCCTTCTTTAAAAAATGACAAAGGATCCAAGACAAGAGGAAAGAAGACTGGGCGTCATTGAAACTATTGCAAGAAATATAATCATGATGAATCTAAGTGTTTCAAGAAGATGGCGGCCTTGGAAGCAACAATGAAGAAGCACCACATCAGCCTAGATTCATCTTCAAAGTCTACCTCTCATGGACATGCACTTTGTGCTTCTGGTTATTTTTATACTGCATCTTCTTCTTCTACTCAAAATGAATGGCTCATTGATTATGGAGTATCTTATCATATGGACAAGGATCAAGCCATATTTTCTACTATGAATGAATGTAACACCAAACAAATATTTGTTGGTGATGATAGATCTCTAAGTGTTGTAGGATCTGGAACAAATCAAGTAGAAAATGGTCATTTTAGTGATTTACTATGTGTTCCAAGAATTTCCTGCAATTTGTTGTCAGTCTATCTAATCACTCATTCTGGTGAAGGTAAAACTGTAACGTTTACACCTCACCAAGTTGTAATCAAGGATTTTAAAGATCCTCAACATGTCCTTGATACCGAAATTGTTGATGATATTACCAGGTTGTACAAATTTAACAACTTTGGGTCATCACCTTTTCTTTTAGTTTTTGCTACTCATAGTGATAACTTGAGCAAACTTTGGCATGAGCGATTTGGTCACTTAAATTATCGCTCATTGCAACAACTATGTAAATAAAATATGGTGACAGGTCTTCTGATGGTATCTTGCAGGGATGGTGTTTGTTCTGGTTGTGTACTCGAAAAACATCATTGGTACAGTTTTGACAAACATGCCTCTTGGAATGCCTCGATTCCCTTGGAGCTTGTGCATAATGACTTGTGTGGTCCTCTTCCATCTTCTTCTTTTTCTGGTTTCAAATATTTCTTAACTTTCATGGATGATTACTCTAGATGCATTTGATTTTATTTCCTAAAAATTAAGAGCGAAGTATTTAACATGTTCTTGGCCTACAAGGCCCTTGTTGAAAAAAATCTGGTCATCAAATCATTAAGTTAAGATCCGACAATGGAGGAGAATATGTTAACAAAGATTTCATTACTTTATGCATTGAACAATGAATACAATAACAACACACTGTTCCATATACACCACAACAAAATGGTGTAGTTGAACGAAAGAACTGCACTTTAAAAGAAATGGCTAATTGTATGATCCAATCTAAGGGACTAAGTCTTCAATTTTGGGCTGAGGCCATAAATTGTGCAAATTACATAGTTAATCGCACCCCCAATAAAGATTTGAAAGGTATAATAACGAAAGAAGCATGGATTAAAATTAAACTATATATAAGTCACTTCTATGTGTTTGGTATTGAAGCATGGGCTCACATTCTGGATGAAAAACAGAAAGCATTGCAGCCTAAAAGTGAAAAGTGCATATTTGTTCGATATTCTGAAGATGTAAAAGTTTATAGACTTCTTCAACCAGATTCAAATGATGTAATAATTAGAAGAGATGTTAAATTTGATGAAAATATGTTTTCCTGTGAGCTTAACTCGGTGTTTGTGCCATCTTTGGCCTGCGAGCCTGATTCGGAGATTGTGCCTTCTTCTACTTCCAACTTACTTGATAGATTTCCAACTCTAGTTTTTGATGATGACAATGAGGATGAAAATCCACCTCCGCCTGCAATTGCACCAGCACCATTGCTTCCTCGATGCGTTCATTAAACATGTGAAGTAGCTGGTGTCTTTCCGATGATCTTAGAGATCAATGTCGAACATGTTCTCAGTTTCAGCGAGCCTCTTCTATTTTGGCTCAAGTTTATGAGAATCATGATCTAGAAACTTTTGCAGAAGCTTCAGGAAATCCATATTGCGATGCAGCTATGGATGAAGAATATTGTTCCTTAATGGAGAACGATAATTGGGATCTTATACCTCTTCTAAAAGAAAGAAAAATTGTCATATGTAAATGGGTCTATAGAACTAAGTATGCATCAAATGGAAGTGTTGAAAGACTTAAGGCAAGGTTAGTTGCCAAATTTTTTTCCCAAGTTGAAGGGATTGACTACAATGAAACCTTTTTCCCCTATCGTAAAAATGAACTCCATCCTCGTTCTTTCCCTTGCAGCCTTACATAGCTGGGAATTCCATCAAATGGATGTCAATTTTGCATTCTTACATGGTGATTTACAGGAGGAAATTTACATGGAACAACCTCCTGGATATGTTTAGAATAACTCTAGCCTTGTATGTCGCCTTAATAAATCCCTATATGGCCTTAACTCTCCTTGACACTTTTTTTTCTAGATTCCATTCTAACCCTAATGTCTATACCAATAAAGTAGGAAACCATCTTATCATACTTGTTATTTATGTTGATGATCTTATCCTTACTTGTAGTGACCCTAATTTTTTAACCCATGTGAAATCTAGTCTTAAGCAAAATTTTGAAATGTCAGACTTAGGGAATTTGCATTATTTTCTTGGTCTCCAAGTCTTGCAAACCAAAGAAGGAATCTTTCTTTCCCAGTATAAGCATGCTTGTGACCTTCTTCGTCGCTTTCACATGGAATATTGTAAACCAGCTCCTTCTCCCTTCTAGTATGGAGTCAAACTTTCTGTCGCTTGTACTTCCCTTGAAGTAGATGCCACCTTGTATCGTTAGCTTGTTGGTAGTCTCTTATACTTGACTCATTCCCATCATGACCTTTCCTTTATCATTGGTCATGTTTTCCGTTATATGCAAACACCTCATGAAATTCACTCGAAAGCATAAAAAAGAATACTTCAATATATTCAAGGTACAATTCACTTTGGGATTCATTACAATACAGGGGGGACACCTTTGTTGGTTGGTTTCACTGATTCAAATTGGGTCGATGATCCTTATCATCGAAAGTATACAGTAGGTTATGTTTTCAGTCTGGGATCTGGACCTGTCACTTGGGCTTGTAAGAAACAACAAGCTCTTGCTCTTTCTTCAACATAAACATAATATCGAGCTGTAGTTAATGCTAGTCAGGAAGATTTATGGCTTCGATAGATCCTATCAGAGTTTGGATTTGAGCAGAAGAAGCCTACTCCACTTTGGTGCGACAATCAAAGTGCCATCAAGCTTGCAAAAGATCCATTTCTAAATCAATGCAACAAACACATTGAGCTACATATGCACTTCATCAGAAATAGTGTTCATGTCTGTGTTCTTGAAGTGCTCTATTTCCCCACAGATGATCAAGTTGCAAACATATTAACCAATTCTCTAACAAAAGCGAAGTTTTCTAAACTTTGATCTATGTTAGGAGTTCGGGAATTTGTCATTAAGGGGGGATAGGATCTAATGCCTCCTTCCTTATCCTAATAGTGTCACTTTTGTAAATCCTTCAATCCTATCCCAAGTTGTTCTTAAGGGGGGATGTTAGTATATTTAGACACTTAGGAGTTAGTTAAGATCAACTTGTGTAATATATCCATTAGGTAAAGTGTGTTTATTTAGTATGCATTAGTATGCATTTGTAAATATTTAATATGATGGTCACGATATGTTCTAGACATAGAGTGATCCGACTGTTCAACTTCTCTTAGATCATACCTACCCTTGATCCATGGCTTAACACTCGATTGGTCCATGATCTCTATATAAAGAGAATGGGGGGTCCTTGTCTAGTTGATCGATTATGAGAAGCTCATTTGTAACTTTATTTCTTTTGCATAATAAATTGCTTCAAGTAGCTATTTGGCTGGGGCCATGGACTATTTCCCTCTCGAGGGTTTTAGCCACGTCAAAACATCGATGTGTTGATATGTGATCTGTTTGTGTGAGTGTCTACTCTAGGTGTTTGGTCTTTTGGGAGTACCATGTGTACCCAAACATGGGGTGGAACTCCAATTAAATAGATCGATGCTTTGCTTATTGAGTGATCAAATGTTGTGGGATATATTACTAACCATGGTCACAGATTTCTATTAAGTCTCTTCTAGATATTGACCACCTAAAGAGTGAATTACATTTGCATATGATCATCTAGTCCTAAGAATTGTAATATGATCACAACAATAGACAAATATTCTGAGTATAATATGATATGATAGATAGTTAAAGTTAACACATATTTACCATGCAGTAAAGATAAGAGATAAAGAGTTAAAGAATAGCGAACAAGAGAATTTGAATTGCACATGAGATTACTTCAGTTGACTAAGATGAA
The DNA here is from genome assembly GCA_001517045.1 of Pseudotsuga menziesii. Taxonomy (NCBI): domain Eukaryota; kingdom Viridiplantae; phylum Streptophyta; class Pinopsida; order Pinales; family Pinaceae; genus Pseudotsuga; species Pseudotsuga menziesii. Next base: position 440,178 of record LPNX010550311.1, read on the forward strand.
CTCAAATTATTAAGCTTTAGTGAATTGAACAATGTATGCCTCAGTTAAATATTGTTAATCTTTAGTTAAATATACAATGGATACATTAGTTAATTAAAGGAGAACTCACAATGGTCACTCAAGTAAATTAATCAACATGATTTCAGTTAATAAGAATTTTTAAATTTCTAATAAAGAAGGATTAGTTAACTAATGATTAGGATATTTGTAATCATCGACTTATCATTAGGATTGTTTAGTTAAAAGAGCATTAATGTGTAAATGTGAACATAAAAGGAAGAAAACATATAAAGATACATGCACCATAAAATCACACAAGAACCACTTGATAATGGAGTTCATCCCAATGGGACCATGTCTCTAGGCCTTCTCTTCAATGGGGATGTTGTTTGTTTATAATCTCAACAAAATATCAAGTACATGGAAATATGGATTTATTCCTCAAATTATGGGAGCAACCTACAAATCAGATGCTCAGAATATAAAATGGACTGCACCACTGCGTTTATAAGACTTGGACGATGAGGAATGACATAAAACACTCTATACTTCTGTTTGGTTGAAAATTCACCCCTCCAAAAGTCGAATGTCTTGCTTAACTACCAGGTGGTAGTATGTATGACAGTATAGGTGTATGGATCTGTACTTATGAACAGTCCTTGAAAAGCATGTGTTGGCGCTTAGGGCAAACCTGGGTTCTTATACTTTTATTTACCAACCAACAAAAGAGACCCATAGTGTTGGCCCTTTCAGCAACAACCTGCGAACAGGTTGCAGTCTCACCCGAAACAACTATGGGGTGCCATAGAATCAGGTTTCTGCGGGCAAAAGAGGGATATTACTGTACCTTTATCCTTAACTAAGTATACTTATACAATACAGATCTTTGACATTCACTTAAATAGCTTCGCAGTTTATATAAACAGACAATTACTTGCTCAACCCTTAACTGGGAATTCACAGCGAAGTTAATACTTAACAATATATCTTACTTATCATTCACCTACTTATCGAATGCATAAAAGCATAACAAGAACAAAATAAACAAGAACCACCACAACACAAGATATACGTGGTTCACCCCCAGTGCAGGGGCTACGTCCACAGAACTGCATTTATAATCAACTCTTTACAAACAACACAGTTCTGATCTGCGCACTCAGCTGCAGATCCTTTCTTCAAAAACCCTCTGCGCACTCACCTGCAGAGGTCGTCCATGCACACAGCTGGGACTTAACCTTAACAAAAACCCTCTGTGCACTCACCTGCAGAGGTCATCCATGCACACAGCTAGGACTTAACCTTAAACCCAAAAATAGGCCTTAGCTTCTTCGCATCAAATTATCATCATACAAAAATCTTCGAAAAAGCTCTTTTCTCCTTTACATAAGTGCCTATTTATACAAGTGCACTATTACAATACCATGAGTTTAAACCATGGGCTTAAAAACCATGGGCTTAAACCATGGGTTATTTACAAAAAAGGGGGCTTTGACCCAACCCTGAAACCCCTAAGAATATTTTGGACCACAACTCCACTTACAAGCTTCGCACCAAAATTGCGGAGTTGCCAAAATTAAGGACCTTGAAGGTTCGCGCCCCAACAAGCCCCTAGGACTCACCAGTGTCCCATCCTAGGACACTCTACTACTTTTCTGGTGGGAGAATCTTGTTGGAAAATATAGTGAACTGCTTGTTGAGGCTACGCATGATATCTTCAGCTGCTTGCTCCTTCTCCACTATCTCCTGCAATGTTGATGCAGATGCTTCGCTGGCCTTTTCCTATGCGAATGCATCATATTCCTTCAAAACTTTGAGCTGGTTGTCCGTAGCAGTGCTCAACTCCAAGGCCTCGTTGATGAGAGGCTGCACAGTGCTCACTAACAGTGATTCTTTCCTTTTGTAAGCTTCAATTTATCACTGGAGCTCATTGCTATGCTTCACCTTAAGCATCTTCTGCATGGGAGGCAATGTTTTGATTTCCACTTTGACTGCATCCAACTTTGTCTGTCGCTGCTTGATGGTTTCTTGCAACTTTTCTACTTCTAGGTTTTCCTACAAGTTTTCCCAGGCCTCGACGCTTTCATCTAGCAGCTTTGATGCACTACTCACAAGATCTGAGATCTTTGTTGCTGAGGATTGAATATCTTTGTGATGCTGCTCCCTGATCTCGTGTGGACTCTTAGGAATGATGCGAAGTTGAAGCTCTGCAATCTGAGCCTCATGCTCTGTTTTCATTTTCTCTATCAAGATTCGAGACTGTTGTGTATAGTCTTTCATCTTGGCAATTCTTTGCTCTGGTTCTTCTTCAGCTTGCATGTCGAAGTCAGGGAGACTTTGACACGCCTCATCCAATAATCGCGCCAGTGAAGCTTTCTTTCTTTCTGCTTCCCTCTTTTTCTGTTCAGCTTCTTCCAACTACGCTGCGAGGCTCTCACTCTGCTTCATGGAATTTTCCAACTACTTATGTGAGTAGCTGTCACGTTCTCAGATCTCGTTCATGATTGCCAACTGACAAAGATGTAGCTCCGGCATAGACAACTTGGCATAGTCTATCTCAACTGTCATGCTCATCTGCGATTGAGATGATGCATCATTTATTATAAGGGCTGTGCTTGGTACTTTCCCTTTGTTGTTTCTATCTGGCCATTGCCTCGTATCTGGCTGCGCGCCTACTAGGGCACTGCTTGCTGCAGCGCCAGTCACTGATCTTTCTGCTAACTCCTTGAGTTCTGTAATTCGCTGCGCTACGCCAGTGAGCGCATCAAGGTGTGTAGTTGCAAACTCTGACCATTTACTGGTTAAGACCTCTGTGGACTTTGTTAGAGCCTGATCAAGCTCTTCGATCGTCAAAGTGGGATCTTCGACAATGTTCTTGCCCTTCGATTCCTTAGTTTTCTTTATGGGCGAAGGCTTCGTAACTTCCTTCACTTATAGAGACTTGCGCTTATCTGGGCGATTGGGATCTGAGATTTTCTTTACTGATTCTTCCTCTTCTTCCTCAGCTCTGTCATTGCCACCATGGTCATTAACCAGTTGCTGTCATAATACTACATAAAAGGAGTAAAACACTACACATTGTTATGTAAATGTTTGCAACCTAACCGGGAATGGCTTAATATTTACAATGTTATATATGGCAGGAAGAATTCGAACTCATAATGTCAAAGAGGCAAAAGAAGAAGGCTCCTGTGGTTGAGGAGGACCCAGAAGTGGAAGTTGTCACCAAGATTGAGTACATATATGAGGACACCAAGTGTATATCTAGTGTCGAACCTGAATACCAATGGGAGGAAATATATAGGTTAATCACCCGCAGGGAAGTGCCCGATATGGGCTTGGAAGAAGAATCCATATATGCCAACATAGAGAGATCTTCACTGATGAAGATCACCACTAGACTAGAGCTGTTCCCATGCTTTGAAGTACTTGGTTGGATTCTGTCTCGGGCAGATGTCACTACAATGATCCTGGAAAATGTTGAAAAATAGGCCTATGCTGCCTATAGCCCAGAATATGTAGCTTTGGCCTACCACCTGCCAGAAGCACAAGTATTTTTATCTGATGATTGGCTGAACAACGTTAGAATGGACCTAGTTGAGACTCTTAAAAAGATGTTGTTTCCTGGAAAACATTTCAGGCATAGGCCGACGGGTGATTATGATACAGCCAGCTTAAGAACCCCATATAGGTTCATAGCTTTAATGCTCAACATGATTTTTGGGAGAGCCCATGGCAAGTTCTTCAAATTGGAATGGATGCCCATCATTTTTTATGTTGCAACCCAGGGGACAATTTTCAACTAGGCCAGCATTGTATCTAACAGTCTCTCTGCCTGCTTGGCCTCAGCCTTCGATGGAGTATCCCAAAAGAGATCTGAGTTCTACATGAGTTCCATACTTGTAGACTGTATATTGTGCAATCAGCCTTTCCCCGGCCTCAGGTGCATATGGGATAGGGAAAGAATGCCTATCTATTTTACCTATAAAACATTGTGGGCACACCAGTACCACAGTCATTATCGAGAAGTCTGTGAACACTTCATAATGCCCTTATACACACTCATTTTTCTGAAGGAGTGTGACTGTATGTCAGAGGAGGCACTGCAAGTAATGGAGGAGTATGTAGATTATTATTTGACCGAGGATTTCCTTTACTTCAGGATTTTTGGACGTTCAAGAGCACCCTCCTTGCTGCCCAAATACGCTACTGACTACATCATTCACAAGGAGGCTGTGAGGCAATTCTTCTTGGATGGCATAGGGAGCTTCTTGTTTGAGCATAAGAAGGCTGCTTATCCGCCTTTGCCCTTCAAGTTAGGAAATTACAGATTCACCAGGGTGAAGAAAGCGGGTGAATTTGTAGAAGAGTTGGAAAGGTTTCATTTTGGCGAGATGCCCTTCCACAGAAATGATTCCCATAGAAAAGTGGTCGATCATTGCAAAGAAAAAAACGTCCACTTTGAGTACACCCACCATTGGGATAGGGAAGAATCTATCTTCCGAAGTGCCTTGAACATAACAGCTTTGAGAAGAAGATTCAAGAAGAAGATCACCACCAAAGGTGGGAAGGGAGATGAACAAGCAAAAGCTAAGGAAGAAGCCAAAAGAAGAAATGAGGAAGCTCAGAGGTTGGCACAAGAAGCTGCAGGGTGGCTTCACATAGAAGAAGAAGAGAAAAGAAAAGCTACACAAGAGGCAGCTAGAAAAGCTAAAGAAGATGCAAGGAAAGAAGAAGAAGAAAAGAAAAAGAAGCTTGATGAGGAGCTCCAAAAGCAAGAAGCAGAAAGGCTAAAGCTGACACAGACAGAGCAGTCAGCTTCTGACACAACTGGAGGGAAGACCCAGGACGTGGAGAATCCTGAGGTTCAGGACCCACAAGTACCTGCTTCCAGCACACCCATGGTCCCCACACTCAATCTGGTCCCCTTTGTACAGAAGGTGGGTGAAGAAATCCCTGATTTCAACACTGTTTACTATGATAGGGAGACAAAGAGGATAGTAAAGAGAACAGAGAGGAAGGTTGAAATAGGAGGTCTGCCTAGTAAAATGATAATGGATATGCCTGTTGTGTTGGGAACAGACCGAGACCCGAGATTCACCATCAGAGCAGGAGCTGCATTAATCCAAGCTTCGGAGGATAATGTGGACAAGATCATGACAGACTTGGAGCTATCCAAGAATTCCTCTGCTCAATTGAAAGACACCTTGAGAAAAGAAAGGGAACAAAGCAATAGGATGAAAAGAAAGTATGAGGACATGAAAAGGGAGATGAATTCCTCAAAATATGAATTGCAACTCCTCCAAGCAGAGAGACAAGATAGTGAAGCTGCACGAGAATTCCTGGAGAAAGTGCAGAAAGAATGTCAAGAGCTAAAGATGGAGAAGGAACAACTGCTGGGAAAGGTGGAAGAGCTAGAAGAGCAGCAAAAGATCATCTTGGAGGCCAGTGAGATGCACACAAAAGAACAGGAAAATAAACATCAAGAGCATATTTCTTCTCTAACAACTGCTCTGGAGGAAGCAAAGGGGCAGCAGGTTAACCTCCAACCATTCAAAGAGTATGTCTTGGCCCAAAAGGCTAAGATGCTGCAGCTACAGTCTGCTATAGAAGGAGAGAGGTGCAAGGTGCTGCAGGTAGATAGCCGATTGGAGGAAATCCTGGAGACCTCCTCTTATTTCGTTGATAGATCTCAGGACGTCCTTGAAGTCCTGAATGCTAGAATGGCAAGGCTAGAAAGCAATGAAAAAACTCCAGCAGAACTGCCATCAAAGGATCAACAGGCCCTCAAGCAGGATTATGACTTACTAGAATTTGCTATAAATACTGCAGAGGATTTCAAAAAAGTTGTTAAAAAGACGAAAGGAGTATGCGCAGAGTTTTTCATGAGACTCCTTGTTACCTACAATCGGTGCCAAACAGAGGCCAAACAGAGGCTTGATGTTTTCCTAGACCATAACTCATTTGTGGAGATGTTGCAAAAGAGATATCAGGAGGAGGAAGAAAAAGTACAACATATCAAAGACCTGGATGATCAGATCTTGAGAAGTGAAGTAGATCATTCAACCGTTAGTGTGCAGCTTTTGGAGGACCAGCTTCGATTAAGTGCAGCCAGAATTGAGGCTATAAAGAATCAAGCTGCAAAGTTTGAGATCAACATTCAGTTTTTAGAACCTTGTGCATTTGAAGTCATTGCCTCTAAAGCCGTGGCATGGAAGAAATTTTTGGATGCCCAAGTGGGACCCTCCTCATAAAAGATTGGTCACCTTTTGCAATATGTAATGATTTTGTAAATATTCGAGGAAGGTGAAATGTTGGGAGGCGAGGAGTTGGGAAGCCCAAAAGGTACTTTTGTGCAGCCCAACAGTTTCACCCTTTTTGTATAAATGTAATAGACTAAGAGGGAAAAGGGCCTTTTTCCCAGTTAGACATGTAAAGCGATATTGTAAGAAGAATTACTTTTTTTTGCAATAAAGAGTTATTGTTTGCCTGTTGGAGAAAGATTGGTGGGTCTTTCAAATGTTATGATGTGGATGGTGGAAAGATGAACTATTTTGTTTTTTCAGCTTTTATCCATTAACCGTGAGATCGTTCTAACTCTTAGAACCTATGTTCTTGTTTAAATGATTTCTGGTTTATTTTGTGGAATTACCACCATGATTAATGTATGCTGTTCTAAAACAATTGGCTATCTGATTGTTGAAATATCTTTAATCGTTTATGTGTTGTAGAAAGAAACATCAGCTACCTGTAATTTCTCTTTATAATGCATGCACAATACACATTACTCATAATTAAGTTACATTTTGCTCCCCGGGGATAGATAGATAGATAGTTAGTTTTATTTCAATACTGCATATGTGATTGAGATGCTTGTGAGTGCTAAGACGAGAGGTAAGAACCTGTGCATCACATTGTGAATTGCTCCTTGCATCCTTATCACCCTGCATGGTTAATTAGGCATGTGCATATCATACTTAAATCAAAAAATACAAAAAAACACGGTGGACTGGGCCGCAACCGGTAAAACCTTTGTTTTTGTTACTTTGACCGACGGTAGCCGGACCGCAAAATGGACGGATTCCCTATACCAAACAGTCACGGGCTAGTTGGGAGCGTTGACTGGGGAGAATCCCTTTCTGTTTCCTGCGAATTTCCAGGCCTCAACAGAACTATAATATGACACTTCTCATGTGGGGACAAATGATTTGGTATTTTCCCAATTGCTAAATAATTGGAAATATCTGAAAACCAAGGGGTTTGAACAGACACAGCAAATAAATGCTCATCAGGAAAAGTGTCGTCAACAAGTTTAGTACCGTCTTCACGTTGAATACAGGAAAGGAAATATGCCACTAGATTTTCTTTACCAGGTCAATCAATAACAGTAATGTTAAATTCTTGTATTAAAAGAAGCCATTGGGTCACTCTACCATTGGTAATTGGTTTATTCATTAAAAATCTAATGGCAGAGTGATCGGTATGCACAAAAACTTTGTAACCTATAATATAATGATGAAATTTATTAATAGAATAAACTGCTACCAAAAATTCCTTTTCAGTAACAACATAATTTAATTTGGCAGGAGTCAAATTTTTGCTAATAAAATAGATGGCATAAGGTGCTTGTCCCTCTTTCTGGCCCAGGACTCCTCCTATGGCCGTATCAGAAGCATTGGTGGATATATGAAAAGGAAGGGACCAATCAGGACCCCTAAGTATTGGTGCCACCGATAGTTTATCTTTTAGAATTTCAAAATAATTTTGGCAAGACTTTGTCCACTGGAATTCTACATCCTTTGTAAGCAATTTAAACACTGGTGCAACTATTTTAGTGAAATTTTCAATAAAGTGGTGGTAATAGCTTGCATGACCAGGAAATCTTCTAACCTATTTTTTCATTTTCAGAGGGGGAAGGCCAACAATGACTTCAATCTTAGCAGGACCTACCTTAATTCCTTGGGAGGAAACATGGTTTCCTTAAACTATACCTTATGTCAGTAACATTTTACATTTTTCATGACTAAGAGATAAATTCGTTTCTTGACATCAGATCAAGACCTTCTTGAAAAGCAGTTTGATAAGCCATAAATTCATCCATGTATACCTCCACATAGTCATGGATAAGATCTTAAAAGATTCCTAAGACTGCTCACTGAAAAGTGGCAAGTGCATTATATAGGCCAAATGGAAAAACTTGATAAGCGTATGTTCCCCAAGGGCCTGTAAAGGTGGTTTTGTCTTGGTCTTTAGGTGCTATTAAAATCTAGTTGTAACCACTATATCCATCAAGAAAGGAAAAATATTGTTTACCTGACAGAGTATTTAACACTTGATCAATAAAGGGTAAAGGAAAGTAATATATGAGTGTAGCTTTGTTTAATTCTCTAAAATCAACACAAATGCACCATTTCCATGTGACTTTCTTCAGAACTACCAGTAAGGGAGACACCCATTTACTATCGAAGATAGGATAAATGAAACCAGCAGTGAGGAGTTTTTGTAATTCTTCTTTTACTATATCCTTTAGAGCAGGATTCATCCTCCTCTGTGGCTACCTTACAGGTGACATGCTTGGATCCATGTAAATGTGGTGAATACGAGTGTCAAGGTGTATACCCTTCATATCAATGTATTCCCATGCAAATTCTCCAGCTTGTTTTTTAAGAATTTTAAGTAGTTGTGCTTGTTGGTTCTCACTTAAGCTTGTGTTTATATGTAAAAAAATTTCAAGGCCAAACTCACAAGGTAAAATATATGGTCTTGTATGCTCTTCAATTATGAAGACACAAGGTGTTTCTATAAACATTGAAAGAGCCATATTCTCTTGAAATTTGTCTCTGAAAATCTGGTCGAACTAAGCAAAACACTGCAGGAGATCTATACAAGTTGTTGAAGAGACAAACTAGTTTAATGCATTCTCAGTGGTGTGCTCTTGAAGTGCCCAAGATAAATCACTAGGAAGGGAGAGATCATCAAAGTCTTCATCCATGAAAGAACAAGTTAACCACCATGATTTTTCAGTTATTGGTTGTGCTGGGGGGTATAATATAAGTCTCTGTGTAGACAACCCATTGGAAATTGTCATCTCTCCATCTCTGCATCCTATAAAAGCATTGGCAGTACATAACCATGCTCTTCCCAAGATAATAGTATGTCCTTTAGAAGTATCCTTTGATTCTATGACCATAAAGTCGTCTAGGTATTCCCATCAGGCTACCGATATGATAATATCATCTAGGACTCCAACAGATTTTACCGTAGTACGGTCTGCTAATTCTAGGATAGAAGGGGTAGGGTCGAGAAATTGTCCTAACTATAAAACTCCTAAGACTGTGGTGGTCATCATATTGATAGCGGATCCTAAATAGATTAATGTATTTTCTATGGAGGTTTTGTTTATAATTACGGTCACTACTGGGGCTCCTGGATTTGTATATTTTGCAATCCGGTATTGATTTGTCATACATTCAAACATCTCTCCTATAACATGAATTGTAAGAGGGTCATTTTGCTTCTTCCCTGAACATTTAATGCACAGTTCCTTTATCACCTTACTATAGATTGGTATGTCCTTAATAGCTTGTAATAAAATATTGTTGATACAGATATTCTTTAATTCATTCAAAATGTTATACTCCGGATGAACTGCGGGTTTCTCAATCACTAAGATTTTCGGAAATGGAGGAATTATTTGCTCCTGAATAGATCTTTGCGGAGGATGGATGGGTACTAGAACCTTTGGAATGTTCACATCCTCCAAAATAGCATCATTCATGGGTTCATTTGAATCTTCTTCTTCTTCTTTGGTTGCTTCATGAATGATGACTGATGACTTGGGTTTATTATTCACAACTCTTCCAGACCGTAATTGAATCTCATGTACAAGCATAGTTGAAATAAGGTACGATGGAAGAGTTTGTAGCTCAATGTTGTTAACAGCTTGAATTGGTTTATTATTCAGGTTAGGTATCGGTTGTGCAGGTAATAATTTCGGTCGAGGAGGATTTGTATTTTGCAAGTGATGAAGTTGTTGTGTGATGAAGGGAACTGGAGGTACAAATCTAGGTGGAGTTTGCTGGAAATTTATTTGGTGTTGAGGATAAGAATGATTAGGTGTAGGGATAGGTTGTGCCTAAGGATATGGTTGTCCTCTCCATCCCTGTGGCTAATATTTTTGTTGTGTAAATTGAGGAGGAGGAGGATACTGAGGTGGCTAGTTTTGTCAACTTGAATTGTTCCATTGTTGAGGTGGTTGATACAGAGGATAATAGAGTGGAGGTTGTGGTGGAAAGTTCTGATATGTTGGTTGATCTCTAGGTTTCCAAGGAGGCCTCCTAGATGTTTTAGCTACATCCCCACTCTTATAGATGGCTTGCAACCTTGGAAAGGATGGACAGTTATCTGTTGGATGCTCTTCTATACATATGTGACACACAAAGATGTTGTTTAATGGACTTTCCTTTTGGGGATGTTTGGTTCTACACCTTGGACAAAAGATGGTCATTGCTACCCATTCTTCATCTTGCCTTTTATTGGCTTGTAAATAATCTAGTTGAGAACCCATTGCTCCTAAGATATCAGTCTTAAAATTCTCCAATAGGTTTTCTAACTCTATCCTTGTAACTCCTCCTAAACTAGGAAGGTTTCCTCTTACATTTCTACTATAAGGATCTCGAAAGTTTTTCCCAACTTTCCCCCTACTTCTTGAATAATTTTTACACATTTCATGGATTTGTGCAAACTTTTTATGCAAAATATCACTAGCTACCATGAGATTAAAGCTTTCTAACAAGTCCTCAGAGATTCCTTTAAGAAAAAGTGTACGTTTTGCATCTTCTCGGAGGTCTTTATATTTTGATTTATGTAATATACAAACGAACCTTTCGAGATAATATTCTAGGTTCTCGTCTTCAAGTTGTTGTATCTTGAATATATCATGTCGAGAGTCCTTAGGTTTGCAATATTCTTGATATTTTTACAAGAAGGAGGTTTTCATATCATCCCAAGTTCTAATAGTGAATTCACCTAATCCCAAGAACCATCTCAAAGAGGAATCTTTAAGTGTAGTGGGAAAGAGTTTTAATTTATGAGCATCTTGTAGATAATTTTAGCTCCTACAAAGGATATTGAACTCGAAGAGGAATGTGTTCGGGTCCTCATTATTTTTTCCATAGAAAGTAGGTTAGGAGGAAGAAGGGATGTTTTTCATAGTTACATCCTGTATAGTGTCCAAAATAGGGAACCCGAAGGTAGCCTCAATTCCATTTTCCCCTTCTCTTTCTTCATTTCTAACTTCATCATGATCTTCATTTTCTTCCCGTATCTCCATATAGGCTGGGTTTTTAATGTAAATATACCTAGGGGGCTCCCTTCGAGGTGATAATGGGGCATCCCAACGTTCTTTTTCGATAGAGATATTCCTCTGATCAGCTGTGTTTTTATTAAATCATAGAGGGATACTAGGTTCTACTATGGAAGTTTAAATTTGTGAGATGATTGGATCTACGGAGGTTCCAAAGAGAGATTTTACTTGGGCAAGATCAACAAAGTCAATGAAATTTGGATCTCCTACTAGTGAAAAAGTTTTGTTAATTGGATTTGAAACTAGCAGAGGGTTGTAGGTTCCTAATGGCTGATATTCTTGAACTTCCTCAGGGATGAGGTCCTTAGGACCTCTTGCCAAGGTTCCTTCTCCTTCTATGGATTCCCCAGTAATATCTCCTAAGAAAGTCTCCTTAGGTTTCTGGGTAGAACTACTTCCTATAGGAATCTTTTGATACCTTTTTGCTGAGTTAGTAGTTGGGGTATTACGTCTCCTATGAAAGTTAGTAGGAATTTCAATAATTTTTCCTATTTTAACAAATCTACCTTGAGGGTCTCTAAGTCTGCTCATGAAAAAATTTGAATTAAAGAAAACCTATGCTACTATGGTTGTTGGATTTGGGGATGCCTGTTATAACAGATGCACAGGTTCTTACCTCTTGTCTTACTACTCCCCCACCACCAGCCTATTACTAAACTTCATAAATAATTCTACTCTACCTTATAGAACAACTCCCCGACAACCGCGCCAAAAATGTTGGGAGTTATAATGTCTAGATTAATTCACCTAATATTTAATTATCGACCAGGGTTGGTAGAATTAGGTTTGATACAAAATATATGTGAAGGTAGAGGGTGTCATGTAAATATTTTAACAAACAAATGATCTAAAGATATTTCAGAATGAAAAACTAAGTCAACTCCTAAGAATGCAATTATTAAAGTAATTAAACTAAGACAAAATAATAAAATAAACAATTGATAATTTATTTTATAACTTTAAACTGAAAAAGATATAGTCAACAACTCACTATTCAAATGGGAAACTAGCATGCAAGGAAGACTTAACTTATAAGCAAGTAGAAAACTTAATAAAAGAAATATCTTTAGGTTCTGTCCTACAAGTTCTTTCAACAATAACACAATGTAAAAGAAACAACCTAAAAACATACTAAGGATAACACATCTAACACTAAATTTCACATGCAAACAGATAAATCAATCCAAAAGGCATGAACACAAAACAATACAATAGTAAAACAAAATCAGAAACAAACTTAAGAAACAAAACATAAAAATAATTCAAACCATTTTCAAGGTAAAAGGAGGTAAGACAAAAATTATAATAAACAACTTAAAACAATTAAACTTTAACTTCAATGTTAAACAAAACTATCATCTAACTATTACAGTCAAAGCATACTTCAAACATTAAAGAAACGAAACTAAAAACAATCTCAAAAGACATTAAAAATATTAAAAAAAAACTATGGGCTGGATGACAGACTGAACTGTGGGTCTGAAAGGGGTGGCTGAATAACAGACTGAACAGGCTATCCGAATGATGGTATGCATAGTTAAAATAATAAAAACTAACCTAAATGAGCTAATCTTTAGCTGAATTCATGCAGATGTAAATCTAATGCATAAAGGCAATAAGTAAACCTACTTATTAAGAAAATTTAACAGTGAAATAGACTTTAAAAAATTCATGAAAAGAAATCATTCCATATTAATAAACTGAAATTCAAATTGCATAATTAATAACTTATGACAGAACAAAAATAAACAGAATTGAATTTACTTAATTTGATAAAAAAACAATCTATTCTATCTAACTTGCAAATAAACTGAACAATAAACTTGAAATGAAATGACTGAAAACAAAGCTGAAGGCAAACTATGTGTGCAGTTAACTATCTAATTCAGAAATAAAATTGCATTATAGAAATATAAAACAAACTATAAATTAAACTATCTACAACAAAAAAAATGAAAGAAACAAATAAGAAAAGAAACCTCTGGTTGATGAGGGGCTCTCTTAGCAATCAGGGGTGATTCCTAGCTAACTTCTACCCAAACACAATCGTCAACAGTGAAGCATACAACTCTTTATTCAAACGATGGAAGATAAATACAATGTGCTTAAGAACAAGTCAAAGCATGAACTAATAACACTGTGAACTAACTCTTCTAGCTAACTGAGCTCTCACACAGAGGCTGATATATATAATAGTTTACAGAGATGAGCAAGTCGACCCTTTAGTGGTCGACTACTCTCTAAATTTAGTCGATCATAAAGGCATTTAACATATTGCAGGCCAACGCACAGGATCTTCCCTTCTTTAGTGCAGTTCTGGTCTTATTCACTAGACAACGTATGCACAGGCTCCTTCTTCAACACAGCAGGTCCTCAGATGTGGTGCAAGGCTCCTTCTTCAATGCAAACGATGAACTGGTGGCGAGCAAAGGAGAACGCACGGGTGAATCTTATAGAACATGGGCTAACACAACAACCTAGCACATGATCAGCAGGCGAGGTGTCGACAAAGGAGGCTGCAAGCTAGCGGATTATCTAGAACACGAGCTCCATTAACTAGATGCATGGACAGCAAGTCGTTTGTAGAACTGTTTCAACATTTTAATGCTGGGAATCAATCTTCAACAGTGCACAGTTTGGTTAATGATATGGACGGAGAGATGGACAATGATCTGGACCGTGAGCTAGATATGTTGGGCGTAGATCTAGGGATAACAACGTGTCTGTCTGCTGGTGCGCTTCAGGACTACAATCTACAATAACACATTTCAACATATGGAAATCTACCAATGAGTTTCGCGCATCGAGTAGGATGACAAGAGTTGGACGTGTTGTGTGCAAGGTAGGATGAATGAATACTTGTTATTAATTTGGCCCAAAAAGATTATAAAATCTACAAACAAATATACAAATCAATTAATACATCAAATGTGTTTTAATAATGTAATTTTTAATTAATAAAACCATAAAATAATAATAATAAAAGGATTTTATATAAACCTTAAATACAGTCATACCTGAGGATGAATAGTGATCTGTGTGACATAAAAAATGCAAAAGATAATAAAACATGTGTTTAAATGAGTAATTTAAGTGCCAAAATTGATAACAAATCCAGGATCAACATGATGGGAAGGATAAAACTTTCCCCCTATACGAGGATCTTTTTTTTCACTTCCAAAATATTCATATCTTAGCTTCAATATCAAAATGAAGCATGCTATGATAATATGGGTTATGTACTTATGACTAATCCCAACATACCTTTTTCTTTACCACCAAAATCTCCTCTCCAAACCTGACTCATTTTCTTACTTTTAAGTAACCTCCACTAAACTGGTCAAGTTCATTACTTTCACACTAAACATGTTCTAAATTTAGTAATTCCACTTAGCAAATGCTATTCACTTAATCACCTTGAACATATTTCACTCCTTAATGTTCACAACTAAAAACTCAACTCCAAGTCATATGGATGAGCTCCTACCATTTAGATGCTTATCAGCCTTGGAAAAGAATTGTATTTCAAAACCTTCTGCTACATGTAAAAGTATTATGGTGACGACACGTACAACTAAACAATGTTCTTCCTTCCCAAGAGAAATGAAGTATGGAGGGTAAATTCGACCTCTACAAGTCTCATTTCTTCATCAACAAGCCACCAATACGACCTTGCCTTCTTTCCCTGTTGGTTGACTACTCATTTAATTTCATCGATTATACTCTACAATTGAACTTCAACCTTGACTCGCCTATGTCGACTATTTGCTTCCACCATCATTTATTTAGATGAAACATCACCACATTTTAAACCCAATTTTCTTCCATCAAACCTCTGCACAGTGAACTCACAACATATCTGCAACTCTTAGCAATTTCACACCATACGATCTCTTGGAATCTCTGCTCCATTACCCGATTGTGTGTCAACAACTATGCCCAACTATACATTATTATTATTCCCTACAGGGTTGTATTTTTTTCACTCTCTATGGATTCTATGAATACTCGGTGTTATACAGGATCTTGTACCAGCCCTCATTCACCTTCTCTCAGTCCCAAATGTTTCTTCTCCTCTAACTATTATCTGTGCATCTGAACGTAGTATTGATGAATACACTCAAGTAAAATTGCATATGGCAGTCCTGCTCTGACTTGCCACAGTCATACAAATCAACTCCTTCATTTTTTAAACACATTCACACACAACAACAATGAAATGAGTAACTATTGTGTTTGTAGAGCATTATCCAGGTCATAGACTTCTGCAAAGACTAGAACCTCTCTAGTTCTACCCAATCTCAAACTAAACTGGACTCACACAATTATTCTTCCCAGCAACATATTATCAGGCCTACATGTACAAAGTTATCTTATTCATATAGCTAACAAACAATTCATCAATATTACTCAATCACATCACACACAGACTGCAAAAGGAACAAGGCACACAACATTGATGAATCTACTTCTCATTAAAAGAGTAAAGTGTACATACACTTCAAAGAGCCTGAACTATCTATCTATGGCCTAATTTCCTTCTACTTGGACATCTTCCTTCTCTACTGAACCTTCTCACTGATTTACCTTACCCATTTCTTTCAAAACTTAATTACATAACAGAGATTATCCAATTCTTTAACAAAACTCCTAAAAACTTGTAACTAATCCCTAGATTTCAATCACAGCTTCTATTTTCAGAAAACCTAACTTATCCCTAACTTATGACTCACACAACCGAGTCCTACCTTCTTACAAATTCAACTAAAATCTCTCTCAAGACATCCCATTACTTTAGGGATCCGTTACATGACTCAACATTGACCAACACCTATCAGACTGAGCATGTTTTATGCCTATGCTTGCTATCTAAAAATAAACCCCTTTATGAATTTACAATGGTTATATAATTTACCCCTCCTTGAAGTAATTTCAAGACCTTAGAGTCTAACCATTTAAGTTTAGAACTTTGGAATGCGAGCTAATGCTCTTGCATCACTTAGCTTCTTCCTTCTCCATATATGAGATCATTTACTCACACCTCAAAATCTCGTAGTTTTAAAAATCTAAATGATTATATTGCATAAAATATCTCACCACTAGAGTTCGGTAGGTTACAAGTTCTCAACACTATGGTTCAATAAGGTTACAAGTACGGTTCAATAGAGTTACAAGTACTGTATAGTACTATAGCCTTTATATTTTATTGACAAATGTTAGAATTGAAAGAATAATAATCATTCCTTATATTAATATTCAAATTATAAATATGTTTAAATATTATGATGATATATTAAAGGATGTCTTAATATTATGTAAATATGTTTTTACATTTAAATATTTTGTTAAATGTAAAACGTTATATGAAACAAATTTTATTATTATATTGTTGGAACATTTAATGGAGGCTTATCAATGTTTGCAAGTTCATTTTATATTATAGTTTATATAAAACTCTACAATTATACATTAGCTATTAAATTCTAACCTATTGTTCGGGTACACAGGGTACTCCCAAAAGACCAAACACCTTCAGCAACCGCTTCACACAAAAAAACCACAAATCAACACACCGATGTTTGTCACATGGTTAAAACCCTCGAGAGGGAAACAATCCACGGCCCCAGCCAAATAGCTACTTGGAACAATTTATTATGCAAAAGAAAGAAAGCTACATGAGCTTCTCATAATCAATCAACTAGCCAAGGACCCTCTATGCTCTTTAAATAGAGATCATAGACCAATCAGGTGTTAAGCCACAGATCAATGGTAGGTATGATCTTAAGAGAAGTTGAACCGCCGGATCACTCTATGTCTAGAACATATCGTGACCGCTGGATTAGAATATTTACAAATGCATACTAAAGAAACACACTTTTACCTAACAGATATATTACACAAGTTGATCTTAACTAACTCCTAAGTGTCTAAATATCCTAACATCCCCCCTTAAGAACAACTTGAGATAGGATTGAATGATTTATAAAAGTGACATTATTAGGAGAAGGAAGGAGGCATTAGAGCCTATCCCCCCTTAAGGACACATTCCTGAACTCCTAACATAGACCGAGGTTTAGAAAACTTTGCTTCTGTAAGAGACTTGGTGAAGATGTATGCAACTTAATCATCTGTAGGGCAATAGAGAACTTCAATAACACTATCATGAACAAGATTTCTGATGAAGTGCATGTGTACCTCAATGTGTTTGTTGCGCTGATGTAGAATTGGATCTTTGGCAAACTTGATGGCACTTTTATTGTCGCACCAAAGTGGAGTAGGCTACTGCTGCTCGAATCCAAACTCTGAAAGGATCTATCAAAGCCATAAAGCTTGCTGACTGGCATTAACTGCGGCTCGATATTCTGCTTCTGCTGAAGAAAGAGCAAGTGCTTGTTTTTTCTTACAATCCCAAGTGATAGGTCCAGATCCCAGACTTAAAACATAACCTGCAGTAGACTTCTGATCATCAGGATCGTCGGCCCAATCTGAATCAGTGAAACCAACCAACAAAGGTTTCTCCCTGTATTGTAATGAATCCCAAATTGAATTGTACCTCGAATATATCGACGTATTCTTTTTTATGCTTTCCGGTGACTTTCATGAGGAGTTTGCATATAACAGGCAACACGACCAATGGAAAAGGAAAGGTTAGGATGGGAATAAGTCAAGTATAAAAGACAACCAACAAGCTGACGATACAAGGTGGCATCTACTTCAGGGGAAGTACAAGTGGCAGAAAGTTTGACTCCAAACTGGAAGGGAGAACAGGCTGGTTTACAATCTTCCATGTGGAAGCGACGAAGAAGGTCACAAGCATACTTAGACTGGGAGAGAAAGATTCCTTCTTTGGTTTGCAAGACTTGGAGACCAAGAAAATAATGCAAATGTCCTAAGTCTGAAATTTCAAAATTTTGCCTAAGACTGGATTTCACATGGGTTATAAGTTTAAGGTCACTACCAGTAAGGATAAGATAATCAACATAAAGAACAAGTATGATGAGATGGTTTCCTACTTTCTTGGTATAAACATTGGGATTAGAATGGCATCTAGAAAAACTGGTGTCAAGGAGAAAGCTATCCATTTTGGCATACCAAGCTCTTGGAGCTTGCTTAAGGCCATATATGGATTTCTTAAGGAGACAAACAAGGCTAGAGTTATTCTGAACATATTCAGGAGGTTGTTCCATTTAAATTTCCTCATGTAAATCACCATGTAAGAAGGAATACTTGACATCCATTTGGTGGACTTCCCAATTATGTAAGGCTGCAAGGGAAATAACAAGGCGGATGGAGTTCATTTTTGCTACAGGGGCAAAGGTTTCATTGTAGTCAATCCCTTCAACTTGGCAAAAACCTTTGGCAACTAACCTTGCCTTAAGTCTTTCAACACTTCCATTTGATGCATACTTAGTTCTGTAGACCCATTTAAATCTGACAAATTTTCTTCCTTTTGGAAGAGGAATAAGATCCCAAGTATCGTTCACCATTAATGAATGATATTCTTCATCCATAGCTGCATCCCAATCTGGACTTTCTAAAGCTTCTGCAAAAGTTTCTAGATCATGGTTCTTGAAAACTTGAGCCAAAAGAGAAGAGGCTCACTGAAACTGAGAACGTGTTCGATGTTGATCTCTAGGATCACCGGCAAGATCACCAGCTGCTTCACATGTTGAATGGACCCATCAAGGAAGTATTGGTGTTGGTGCAATTGGAGGAACATGAGCAGGCAGAGATGGATTTTCATCCTCACTGTCATCATCAGAAACTGGAGTTGGAAACTTATCAAGGAAGCTGGAAGAAGAAGAAGAAGAAGGCATAATCGTCGAATCAGGCTCGCAGGCCAAAGATGGCACACCCACCAAGTTAGGCTCGCAGGCCAAGATATTTTCATCAAATTTAACATCTCTTCTAATGATTATATCATGTGAATGGGGCTGAAGAAGTCTATACCCTTTTACATATTCAGAATATCCAACAAATATGCACTTTTCACTTTTAGGCTACAATGCTTTCTGTTTTTCATCCGGAATGTGAGCCCATGCTTCACAACCAAACACACGAAAGTGACTTACATATGGTTTAATTTTACTCCATGCTTCTTCTGATGTTATACCTTGTAAAACTTTAGTGGCTGTCCGATTAACTATGTAATTTGCACAATTTATGGCCTCAGCCCAATATTGAAGACTTAATCCCTTAGATTGGATCATACAATTAGCCATTTCTTTTAAAGTGCGGTTCTTCCGTTCAGCTACACCATTTTGTTGTAGTGTATATGGAATAGTGTGATGTTGTTGGATTCCTTGTTCAGTGCAAAAAGTAGTGAACTTGTTGTTAACATATTCTCCTCCATTGTCAGATCTTAACTTAATAATTTGATGAACATATTATTTTTCAACAAAGGCCTTGTAGGCCAAGAACATGTTAAATACTTCGCTCTTAAGTTTTAGGAAGTAAACCCAAGTGCGTCTGGAGTAGTCATTAATGAAAGTTAAGAAATATTTGAAACCAGAAAAGAAAGCAAATGGAAGAGGACCACACAAGTCACTATGCACAAGCTCCAAAGGAACCGAGGCGTGCCAAGAGGCACGTTTGTCAAAACTGTCCCGATGATGTTTTCCGAGTACACAACAGGAACAAACACCATCCTTGCAAGATATCATTGGAAGACCAATTACCATATTATCTTTACATAGTTGTTGCAATGAGCAATAATTTAAGTGACCAAATCGCTCATGCCAAAGTTTGCTCAAGTTATCACTATGAGCAAAAAAAACTAAAGGAAAAGGTGATGACCCAAAGTTGTTAAATTTGTACAACCTAGTAATATCATCAACAGTTCTAGTAGTAAGGACATTTTGAGGATTTTTAAAATCCTTGATTACAACTTGGTGAGGTGTAAAAGTCACAGTTTTACCTTCACCTAAATGAGTGATTTGATAAACTGATAACAAATTGCGGGAAATTTTTGGAACACATAGTACATCACTGAAATGAGCATTTTCTACTGGAACTGTCCCAGAACCTACAACACTTAGAGATCTATCATCACCAACAAATATTTGTTTGGTGTTACATTCATGCATAGTAGAAAAGATGGCTTGATCCTTAGCCATATGATAAGATGCTCCATAATCAATGAGCTATTCATTTGAAGTAGAAGAAGAAGATGCAGTATAAGAGTAACCAAAAGCACAAAGTTCAAGTCCATGAGAGTTAGATTCTGAAGACGAATCTAGGATGATGTGGTGCTTCTTCATTACTGCTTCCAAGGCTGCCATCTTCTTAAAACATTTAGATTCATCATGATTATCTTTCCCACGAAAACTGCAATGACGCTAGTCTTCTTTTCTTTTTGCTTGGATCCTTTGTCATTTTTTAAAGGAGGAGCTGACTGAGAGGGTTTGGGACCCTTGTTGTTTGGCTTATTATTGCAAAAATTTTATTTCTTGGGAGGCTTGGACTTTTCTTTCTGTTGGGACAATAAAGTTTCCCAGATGTATCTACATTGTTAATTATTCCAAGATGAATGAGTTTATCTTGCTCTTTAATTAAGGAATCACAAAAGGATCTAAGGCTAGGCTCTTGATAGCTAGTTGCAGTCAAGGATTCTTTCATGGAGTAGAATGTAGATACAAAAACAGAATATGCAGGTCCAAGTTTTGAAAGAATATGATAAATACATTGTTTGTCTTCTTTCTTAATCTTGCATTCGGCACATAATAATCTAAGAGTTTTATACTTAGATAAATAGTCTTGAATGCATGAAAAATCATTTATATTCAAAGAAAACAACTCATTCTCAAGTTGATGACCCCGAATTTCATTGTGTTTACCAAACACAGATTCCAACTTTTTCCAAGCAAGATTAGGTTCATCAATTCTAAATATGTCGAATTGCAAATCAGTAGATATTGACATCCCAATCAATCCACAAGCTTCATCACATCGATTTTCCCATTTAATTTTCTTATCATCATCAGTGGGTTCTGTTTCTTTCCCTGACGTTATCCTGAAAAGTCCCTTATTTCGCAGAACATCCTCCATACGAGATTTCCATGAGAAATAGTTAGAACCTGTAAGTATAATATCACAAGGGGCGTCCATACTGTAAAATAATGGCTAAAAGAACAAAAAATAACTGTCTGGATGCAAAGAGCTCGAAAAAATATGCAGTTTTTAAAAAAAACGGCACTTAAAACTGATTCCGAATTATGAAGTTATGCTTGATCCAAAAAAATGTTGAAGATGTCCCCAGTAGTGATGTGGCAGATATTAACTTGACCAACAAAAAAAGGAAGCCCCCTCTTCCTAAGATCAACCTTTGACAATCACTGTTACAATAAAGTTGTTTTGAAGTGAATCACTTTTGTAGAATAAGTGATGTTCACTTTTACAATAATGTGACTTTTAAATAGTGCGGCAATAAATTAAAAGACTTAAGTGACTCACTTTTATTTTATTTTATTTATGTGAGATGCATTTTTACAATAAAGTAACTTGAAAATAGAAATGCATGCACTAAAAAAATAGCTTAATAAGACTTGAACTCAAGACCTATTAAGAAATAAAGCAACTTTGGACCAAGTGAGCTAAGTTTAGAAGATACGTAAAAGTATGGAAAGAGGAAGGGGGCTTTTTTTTTTTACTCTTCTCTCTTGTTTTCCGTGCTTGCTTTCTTTTCCTACAAATCACAAAAAAAAATGAAAAACAAAAACGAAAAACACTTTTTCCACACAATGGGGTTAGATCTTAGTTAGCTTACCCGGAAAGTCTACATTTTCAAGTTTTCTCGTTGTTTCTAATTTGTCGTAATCGCACAAAGTGCACGGCAAAGAGCATACGTAGCCAAGAAGACAAGAAAAAAAACTTTCCCTTACTGTTTCTGATTCACCGCGATCGCGCAAGGTGCACGACAAAGAATATACGCAGTCAGGGAAAACAACAATCTGAGACTAAAACATAAAATATCTAATAATAAACTGATAAAATATGAGATATTTAAAAAAAACAAATCCGTCACTGTAACATTATACCTTCAGATTTGCCGAAATGGGTGTTTCTAGAGCAAACGGAAACGGTTTTCGGTGAAACGAAAACTATTTCTCAATGGAAACGATGCTCCAGACACAATGGAACAGCTCCCATAGGCCAAAAATGCACAAAAAACCTAGAACCACAAACTCTTTCAAAGTTTCGGCAACACCGGTTCCAGATCTAGATCAAAACCGAAAGTGGCTCTTCATAAAAGCTCTGATACCATGTTCGGGTACACAGGGTACTCCCAAAAGACTGAACACCTTCAGCAAGTGCTTCACACAAAAATATCACAGATCAACACATCGATGTTTGTCACGTGGTTAAAACCCTCTAAAGGGAAACAGTCCACGGCCCCAGCCAAATAGCTACTTGGAGCAATTTATTATGCAAAAGAAAAACAGTTACATGAGCTTCTCATAATCGATCAACTAGCCAAGGACCTTCTATGCTCTTTAAATAGGTATCATAGACCAATCGGGTGTTAAGCCACGGATGAATGGTAGGTATGATCTAAGAGAAGTTGAACCATCGGATCACTCTATGTCTAGAACATATCATGACCGTCGGATTAGAATATTTACAAATGCATACTAATGCATACTAAAGAAACACACTTTTATCTAACGAATATATTACACAAGTTGATCTTAACTGACTCCTAAGTGTCTAAATATCCTAACACCTATCATCATTATAATAATATTGTCAATTTTATTTTTTCTAGTATTATACATAAACATTACATGATGTCAAGATTTCATTTAAGTTATATAAGATTTCTTTAAAATATAAAAACATATGTAAAGTAAATTTTACTATATTGCTATGTAAAATATTAAATTATAACTTTTGAAGGTTTGTGAATTGATGGTGTAGGATTATTCATGTTAATGCTTAAAACTATATTCTAATTATTGTATTTTCACATTTTCAATAAAATGTAAATTACATATTTTTATAAATAATTAAAAAAATATTATAAGTTTTTTAACTTCAATATTTTTTTATCCAAATCAAAACATTTTAATAAAACACTTACAATAGAAACAATATTTATGTGAATTGTACACATGAAATAATGTACTGTTGTGACACGTATAAATCTATTTAACTTTATTTCCTACCACTAACCTACATTGCAATTTGAGTTAAAAATCATCTAATCTTACACGTTTAATAACTTTAGCATATTAAAACCATGGCAAGTAGATTATGTTGGGCAAGTAATGTCAAGTATTAAAAAATACAAATCGTGTATTTCAGAATACCTTTAGTTGTTGGGCTTTGATATCATTAGATATACACTTTACCCTTAGAGCACCCCCTTCCCTTATGGAATTATGGAGAATAACTTAGGTATACCTTAGGTTTCACAAAAGCATGAATTTATGTTTTTTTTAACTAAAGTTATTAAGTTTAAATTTGAGGTGTTTGTTCCTTTTCTTCAAATCAATACCCTTTACAAGTGAATTTCCACGAGAAAAATGTTCTAAAAAATAATCAAAGATATGGCTGACCTAATATTTTTGTGGCCTTCATTCATTCTTTCTGTGCAAAGAACACACAAATTTTAGTCACAAAAACTTAAATCTATTGATTAAATTTTTACTTAAAAACTTTTATTAACTAATTTTTTACTTAAAAAGTTAAACTTGCTAAAACGCCGGTATAGCAGCTTTGCTGCTAATGTCACTTGTTAATTTTAACATGTGATTGACATCATATGATCAATGGTAATTTAAAGTTATCATTAATGTAACTCGACTCGAGCACAAATAATCATAACCTAACATCGTGTGTTCTTTTTGTTGGAAAGCAAAGTAATTTCTCATGTTGTTTCGATAAACCTTTTTTTTTATAACTTTAAGCTCTATAGTAGGATAGTTACAGTAATTAATAAGGTGTTGAATTTAGATAGTTCTTCTTTGCAATTATACCTTTCCGAAGATCTGTTATGTGCATTTATATCTCCTTCTCGAAGCAATGTAATTTGAAGAATAGAGAGAAGTCTATGGTATATAGTTGCTGTAAACGTTCGGTGTGTTTTATGTTGTAGCATTGCGTTGTTGATTAATTTCATGTTCTTTGTGTTTTTGTTTGAATGCTACCTCGGTACATTGTTATCATAGAGCAAATGATTAGTAATCAAACCGTGGATCCAAGTTTATCAAACCCGCAACTTTGAAGTTGGATGTCACAAAATAAAATTGTGTTTAGAGTTTCCATAGATTTAGGTAAAGATCAATTGTTTGGCATTTCTTCTTCCAAGTTAAAAAGAAACAAAAACAAATATAAGGTGGTTTAAAAGGGGAAATTTTCCTTCCTGCAGAATTTTTTACACTAGTCTATGTGTGAAGTGTGAAGCTCGTGATTGAAAGAGTTCATTTAGTTTCAATACATGGAATCACACAACAATAGAATCAAACAACCATATATTCTTATTCTTACAAGAAAGCATTATGCTTTTTGGGAAACAAACGTGCCATTGTTATGTTTTCAGGAAGTTTGGAATTTACTAAACAATGATTATGTAAAATCAACAAATAAAAAAGCTTATCAGGCCTTGACAAATGATCAAAGAGATCAACTTAAATAGAACATGAAGAAGGATGTTAGGGACCTATTTGTGCCCTATTTCTCATTCAACAAGGCTTGTATGAGAGTATATTTACTAAAATCCCAACAACATGGATATTCTTGAACCTGCCTATTAGGGTACATGCAAAGGGAAGACAATAACGCAGAGGGGAGATAGTAAAGATGAAAAAAGAGTTTGAAAGCTTGAAAATATAGTAAAAAAGAACAAGGAGTTTGAAAGCTTGAACATGAAGGATTTAGAATCTGTAAATCTATTTTTGACTTAAGTCATGAGCATAGTTCAAAATTTTCTTAGGATCCTACCAAGAAAATTTGATGTAGTGGACATTGAAGAGCCTAAGGACTTGACATATCTTTCACTAGATTACTTGTTGGGATCCTTTCTATCTCGTGAATAAAGGATGAACATGAATGATGATTGCTTGGAGAACTCTTTTGATCCCTCACATTTATGACAAGTTTCTTTGCATGTCTCGGTAACCATGTGAAGACGAAAGTCAAGTTAGGAAATAATAAAGTAGTTAATGTAATGGGTAAAATAATTATTGATCTTTTTACTAAACAAAGCGAAAGAAGACATATTCTCAATGTATATTTTGTTCCATCTTTGAAACATAATATTATAATTTTTTTTAGCATTATCAAAAAGGGTAAATCGTATTTTTCATAGATAATATATGCACTATTTTGGACAAACCCCCATTGAGAGGTTGATTGCGAAGGTACAAATGACAAAGAATAGGATGTATCCTCTTATAATGAAGAGTGTCATTAAGAATGCCACATTTTCTCACAACGTAGCATGTTTGGATGAGTCTTGGCTCTCTCATCGAAGTTTTGTTCATCTTTACTTGGGTTCTTTTAATTTATTGCAGAAGAAGACATGTGTGTTCAAAGGATTGTCACTCATTCAAGAACATAAGAGTTTCATTTTGGCAAGAAAACACAGGGATAACTTCTCTACACGAGCGCCTTAGAGGACATAGGAACCATTGTAATTGGTTCACACATATCTATGTTGACCAATGCACAATAGCACTTTTTCTAGAAGTTGTTATTTCTTGATATTCGTAGATTATTTTAGTAGAGAGACATGGGTTTAGTTCTCGAAGGAAAAGTCATAAATTTTAGAAAAGTTGAAAGAGTTCAAATCCAGGGATAAAACAAAGTGTCCAATACATCAAAGTACTTAGGACAGACAAAGGTGACCAGAATATGACTCAAAATGTTTTTCATAATTTTGTAGGTATTCTAGAATTAAAATATAGTCTATAGTAAGATATACAGCTCAGTAGAATAGTGTTCTATAAAGGAAAAAACAAGACAATCATGGGCACTATCATAAGCATGTTGAAGGCCTAACATTTGCCAAATTATTCTGGGTTTGAAGTTGTAGCATGCTTAATTTATATTTTGAATAAGTTTGAATTTCTAAAAGTATTAAGAACATCAATCCTCAAGAATCCTACAATGGTATGAACTATTGTGTATGATATTTGAGAGTATTGAGTTGTGTGGCATATGTTCATGTGCCGAAGGATTAAGTAAAAAGTTAGATGATAGAAGTGAAAAATGCATTTTTCTTAGGTACATTGAACATTCTAAATCTTAGAAGCTATATAATCTAGTCACAGAGAAATTTATTATCAATAGAGATGTAGAGTTCAAAGAAGAAGCATGGGATGGGATTATAGACAAGGTTTTAATTGTTGGATTAGAATTACCTCAAGTAACAGAGGTACAAATTATACTAGTTGAATAACAAGGTTCACGAGTTCAACCATCAACCAAGGGTAATATAGAAAAGCCACCAAGAAATTTTGTACAAGGTGAGTCATCAAGTTATGTAGGCCATTGTACCCCCAATTCTCATTCTAGTCCTTCTGTTGATGAATCTGATTGTACAATACCCTCATTGAGATCTAGGAATTTTAGATCTGCATTTGGATTTTTCCTTATTTTCTTGTGAGCTTGTATGTTTTAAAGAGGAAATAAAAGTATACAAATAGTTTAAGGAAATGGATCAAGAGATAGATTCAATTCACGAGAATGGCACATGGGATATAGTATATTTTGGAGAAGGTAAAGACTATATTGGATTTAAGTGGGTTTACAAAATAGAGGTCAATGAGAAAGGATAAGTTGAAAAGTAAAAGGCTAGATTAGCGGCAAACGATTTTGCATGACAGCCTAGAATATATGATGGTGAGACCCTTGCACTAGTTGTAAGGTTAGATATAGTTAGGGTTGTCTTAGCCATAACATCTAGAAAGAGTTTATTCAAATGGATGTGAAGTTAGCATTCTTAAATGGTATTTTAGAGGAAGAAGTATATGTGGATCAACCACCTAGTTATAAAGTAAAATACCATGAATATAAGGTGTACATAGACTGAATAAATCTATCTATAGGCTTAAGCAAGTTCCCAAATCTTAGTACAACAAGATTGATTCATATCTAGTTGGATATTAATAGATGCATAGAAACAATGAGCCTATATTGTATTCAAACATAAATGAGTAAAATCAAATTTTGATTATTTGCTTGAATCATGATGATATGATTTTTATAGTTAAACTATCCATGAATGAATTCAAATTAGCCATGAAGAAAGAGTTTGATTTAACTAATTTGGGGCTTATGAATTATTTTTTAGGTATAGAAGTTGATCAATTATAAAAAAACATTTTTCAAGCCAAGTATGCCAAAGAGGTGTGGAAAAGGTTTAAGATGATGACCTATAGACCAACACTAGTTCCAATTGCAATGGGGATAAAAATTAAGAAAGAGGATGTGTGATTCAATGTTGATCAACTTTGTTTAAGAGACCCGTTAGAAGCCTCATGTATCTCATGGAAACAAGGCCAAACATTATGTATGTTGTGAGTTTGATTTCAAGGTTCATGGAGTTCCAAAAGACTGGGACTGGCAAGTTGACAAGAGAATTCTAAGATATATTGTTGGAACAATAGAATATGGAATACTAGAAATAGTAATGATTCCTTGGTCAAGGTTATACTCACACTAATTTTACATGTAGCATGGATGACATGAAGAATATTTTCGGTTATGTTTTTCATTTTGGTTGAAGAGTGGTTTCTTATAAATAAAAGAAGTAACCCATTGTGACAATCTCATTAACAAAAGCGAAGTATGTGGCAACAATAGAAGTAGCATGTCAAATAGTCTTGTTGCATAGAGTATTGGGTGATGTTCAACAAGAACAAGAAGAACCAACTAGCAATAGCTTTGTCAAATATGGTTGGTTTAGTATGGAGATGCTACAGTATCCACATTTATGCAGGTCGAGATGGTTGGTTGGATATGGAGATGTTAAGTAACAATATTTATTTTTTAAATTCATTGAAACAAATATGTTAATAAAATTAAAATTATACTTTATTCCTCCGTGTGCTTGATAAATTTAGGTTTAAGATGGATTTATACTAGTTTATCATAAATAAAGTTAGTCATAGATTCAACTATGGAATATTCAAAAGACATATTACTTTAATGTATTTTAAAGATGGACTTCTTTTTAGTAATTAAGCAAATACAAAAAATGTTTATTTTTCTTTATTTATATATTATAATTTTAAAATTTTATATAAATGGAAAGGAAATTTGACCACTTATTCTATATTTATTAAATATAGAATAATGCATATTTATCTTATTTTTAGAATTATTAAACATTGAGAATGATCAAAACATAATTGAAATGCAAATATATGTATACTTAACAAATCTCAAATTATAATTTGCACTTATTTCTACTTATATATACTTCTTAAGTCCATAATTTATAATTTACTCTTATATTTGTTTCAATTTAAAATTTATAATTTTTAGAAACGAGCATATATTTATAATTTTTAAGTCCATTCAAATTGTATATATTTTTTAATTTAACAACAACAATTAAATTAAAAAAATATAAAAATACAAATCTCCAATATATATATATATATATATATATATATATATATATTAAAACATCTCTAAAACTCTTAACCAAAGACCACTCCTAAAACATCTTGTTGCAGCTGCAACCTTTTTCCCAAATTTGTAAAATTTTGGACCCTCCTTTTGATTTTATCTAGTTTAATTTCTTTAAATCTGTCTTGGAAGTCTAGTTTTCTCTGCTTAAGAAATTGATCGTTGGAAGCCCAGTCAACTATTTTTCCACTTTGTCGGAGGTTAAATGAGCTAATTTTACCGCTGCCCAGCCATAATTCTATCGAACGTTTTTCGTTTTGATTTTTCAATGATTTTATTTATCATTGTCGGAAGTTGTTTGAAGATTGAGTCGGGGCACTAGTTCTCTATGTCGCCGACGTTTCGGAAGGGAAATGATGAACACCGCTTTTTCTCGCCGATCCGTGGTCTTTGTTTCTTTGGTTTTATTGTTCAATTTTTTTTATTTTTTGATGACTTTGTTTTTTCTTTTCGCTATCGAAATGTTTTTTGACAGGCAATCGAAGGTTTAGTCCTCTATGACGTCGCCATTTCGGAGGGCTTGTCCTCTGCATTGCCGACACTGCGGAGGTGTTCAGATTTAAGTTTCTGACCTTTAGCACTTAGAACTTCTGATCGCCGACACAGAACTGTAGTTGTTTATGAGTCCGTCGTTGCGGTTGTCGAGTGAACTAACCATCCGACATATAGTGCTTCT
This sequence comes from Pseudotsuga menziesii, assembly GCA_001517045.1. Classification (NCBI taxonomy): domain Eukaryota; kingdom Viridiplantae; phylum Streptophyta; class Pinopsida; order Pinales; family Pinaceae; genus Pseudotsuga; species Pseudotsuga menziesii. The sequence goes on from LPNX010550311.1 coordinate 469,856, forward strand.
ACCCACCGATGAGAGTTTTTTTTGCCCGATGCTTAGTAGTTTTCCAGCCGGTGAAGGTTTTTCCTACCGATATCTTTTACCGTGGGTCATATATAGTGGTGGGGAATTTTGTTTATTATTATCCTTATGGAAAACACGTATGCTCCAATCCTCGTTGATCGAGCTATACCACTGTGCCTAGCTATCCAGATTTCATTCGATTGGTTTGCTCTCTTGGAGGTTCTTGGGTCGTTCTGCCGACTGCATAGCATTTTCCCAGGTAGGCCAACCACGATTCCTTCTTCTTGACTTTATTGGTCATTTTGGGAACTAGGGTCTTCCTTGGTTAGGTTTTCCCGTAGGTTGTGTAGTCATCCGTTTAGAATGAATATTTATCCTTGCGGCATGAGGCATATCAGCTAGTTTGATAGTTTTGGCGGTGGGGGTTTTTAAGCATGCGTCTTTGGGTCATTATGTTTGTTTTATCCCACCCTGTAGGATTGAAGGGCTGGTGCAGACAAGCGTTATGCTGTCTGCACCACCCATCTTTTGGGTTGTTCATGGCCATCCAGGAGGGTTTCGTTTTTTCATATGCGTTTACCCTATTTTTATGGGACGGCGGCGGGGGGGAGGGGGGGGGGGGGNGAGCCTCACATTTGAAGACTAGCCTTACTAATAGTGTGGTTCATGTTTAGCGAAGAGTTAGAATGCAATCCGGTTTAAATGATGAGTTTTCTATCAGGGTTGCATTTTAGTTGCAGACAGTGGACTAAGAAGATTTATTTTGCCTTGTCATTTGATTTTATGCATTAATACTCTGTATAGTTTATCTGTGAGAATGCATATGAAAGAGGTAAATTGTTTGTTACAATTTTTCTTCATTACTAAAACACTAACTAAAAGCTCAAATGGTCTAAGAACATACTGTGTTTATGACAGGGTAACTCTTGCAAAGGAGATATGTCTAAAATACAAAAGAAGAAGGCTCATGTTGCTGAGGGAGAACCAGATGTTGAAATCATCACCAAGGTGGAATACATATATGAATATACCAAAGCTACCACCAGGGTGGAGCCTGATTATAAATGGGGTTAAATATACAGGATGATTGTAAATCAAAATGTGCCTGATGCATGATTTGAAGAGCTGACTATTTATGCAAATATTGAGAAATCAGCTCTTATGAAGGTAGCCACAAGACCTGAGTTGTTCCCATGCTCAAAGGTGATCGGTTGGATTCTGCCTAGGGCAGATGTAACTACAATGATCCGAGAAAATATTGCCAAACAAGGATATGCTGCATACAGTCTTGCTTATGTCTCAATGGCATATCACCTTCCTCCTACTCAAATTTACTTAACTGAAAGCTGGTTGAAAGAGACAAATTTGGACCTAGTTGAAACAATTAAGAGCATGATGATACCAAAGAAGAAATTTCGAACTAGGCCACCAGGAGAATATGATACATCCACTCTCCGGATCCCTTACATATTTATAGCACTGATGCTGAATAGAATATTTGGGAGAGCTCACGGAAAAAGCTTCAAATTGGGATGGATACCAATTATTTTTATGTGGCCACTCAAGGAACCATATTCAATTGGGCAAACATAGTGTCCAATAGCCTCTCAGCATGCATATCTTTAGCTTTGGGAGGAGTGTTATAGAAGAAGTCAGAGTTCTAAAGTCAGAGTTCTACATGAGCACTATCCTAGTTGATTGTATACTATGTATGCAATCTTTTCCATCCTTGAGGTGTAATTGGGATAGGGATAGGACCCCGGTATACACTGCATATAAATTATTTTGGGCACACAAATACCATGGCTACTACGGATAAATATGTGAACATTTCATCATGCCATTGTACACTCTAATTTTCCTGACCGAATGCAACTGCATGTCCAAAGAGGAGTTCAAGGTCATTGAAGAATATGGAGATTATTACTTAACCAAGGAAGGAATGTATATCAAAATGTATGGTGGCTCCAGGGCACCTTCTCTACTTCCCAAATATACCACTGATTATGTGCTGCATAAAGAGACAGTCATGCAAGTATATCTTGATGGTGTGGGGAGTTTTTTTTTCGAGCATAAAAAGGCAGCATTTCATGCCATACCTTTTTGGCTAGGGATTTATAAGTATTCAAAGGTAAAACAGACTGCAGAATTTGTGCAGGAGCTGGAGCACTTCCATTTTGGTGAGATGAACTTTCACAGGAATGACTCCTGGAATAAGTTAGCAGAACATTGTAAAGAAGCAAACGTTCATTTCGAATACACCAATTTCTGGGACAAATATGAAGAAACCTTTAGGAGTGCAAAGAATATGACTGCCTTAAAGAAGAGATTTAAACAGAAAATCACTACTATAGGCGGAAAAGGCAAAAGTGTACAGAAGACTAAGACAGCTGAAGAAGAAGAGGCTAGAAAGAGAGAAGAAGATTCTAGAAGGCTAGCACAAGAGTCAGAAAGCTGGCTAAAGAATGAAGAAGAAGAAAAAAAAAAGAGTTGTAGAGGAAGCAACAAAGAAGGAAGAGGAGGAGAGAAAAAGAAATGAATAAGTAGAGATAAAGAAAAGACAAGAATAAATTCTGAGATTAATAGGATCTAAAAAAGATCAGCAGACTACTGACCCAATAGATACAAAGGGGGAACATGATCATACAGATCAAGGGCATGGACAAGATAATCCTGATCCCCAGGAGCCTGCTAGAACTTCTGGCAGCACTCAAAGGAAAGTTGGGTTTTCTGCAATAAATTTGATCCCTTTTGTGCAGATAGGAGGGGAGGAGATACCTGATTTCAGCACCATTTTCTATGGCAAAGAGAAGAAAAATATTGTTAAAAGAATCGAGAAAAAGGTTGAAACGGGAGGACAATCGGGGAATATGAGCACCAACAAGACTTTGGTGTATGGGACGCATGCAGATCCAAGATTGGAAGCAAGAGCTAGAGTGGCATTAAACCAGGCTATTGAAGATAATGTAGATAGGCTGATGACGAATCTTGAGCAGTCCAAAAAAAATGCAACTCAATTAAAAGAAACATTGAAGAAAGAGAGAGATGAAGGCCATAAGTTGAAGAGGAAATTTGAGGACATCTAGAATGAAGTAAAGACTTCAAAGACTGAACTCCAGACTCTACAGGCCAATAAGATGGCTTTAGAAGTTACTATAGAGAAAACAGAAAAGGATGCTCAGAACAGCTTAGCAAAATTACAAAGGCTACAGCTAGAGCGTCAAGTGCTGAAAACTGAGAAAAATGACCGTCATGTGTCCTACAAAACTCTAAGTGTAGAGAAGGTCCAATTGCAAAACAAGGTCACTGAGTTAGAATCAGAGAAAGTTACCACTGAAGAGAGAGAGAGAGAAACAATATCAAATGCAGGTAGCAGTTTTGGAGGGACAGAATGCTTCATTGACAGCATCACTGAAAGATGCCAATGAACAAAAGATAGATGTCTAGCCTTTGAAGGAACATGTTCTAGCTCAAAGAAGAAGAATCCACCAATTGCAAATGTGCATTGAGGAAGAAAGGTGTAAGATTATGCAAATAGATAGCAGATTAGAAGAAATCTTGGACACCACTTTGTATTTCTTAGACAGATCTCAGGATATTTTGGAGGTTCTGATAGGAAGAATAGTGTGGATAGAAACAAATGAGGAAACCCATGTGGAGTTACCAGCTAAAGATCGACAGAGTTTAAAGCAGGATTATGATTTATTGGTTTTTGCAATAAATATTGCAGAAGAATTAAAGAAGATTGTAAAGAAAATGAAAGGATTATGTGCTAAATACTACAGAAGAGTGATGGTCGCATATAATAGATGCCAGGTTTCTGTAGAGAGAAGATTGGATGCGATACCAGAACATCAGTTGTTCATAGAACAACTACACAACAGGTATTAGGAAGATGAGCAGGAGATCCAACAAGTCAATCGAATCTAGATGAACAAATTCTGAAGAATATAGTGGCTCACGCAGCAGTAAGTATCCACTTACTATAAGAACAGCTGCACCTGAGTCCAACAAGAATATAAGTGGTTAAGAATTAGGCTACTAAGTATGAGATAAATATACATTTTCTTGAACCCTCCGACTTTGAAGGCATAGCAGCAGAGGCCCAGGCATGGAAAAAATTCATAAATGACCAAGTAGGTCCATCTTCATAAAGTGTCTAAATTTTTTTTGTTTTAAAATGTAATATATTGTATAAATCATGAGCACTTACTAAAAGACAAAATTTTGAGATCAAAAGGTTGGGGAAGCCCAAAAGTCATTTGGGGGCAGCCCAAAAGTTTTGCTTTTTTGTATAAATATAGGAGAGTTCAGATGTAGAAAGGACTTCTTTCCCAAGCGATTTTTGAGAGTATATTGTAAGAAGAACTGCTTCCTTTTGCAATAAAGAATTACAAGTTTCTGCTGGAGAAAGTTTGGTGGAATGTTTCAAATGATTTGCTATGGATCAGTTGAATGTGAACTATTTCTTTTTCAGCTTATGTCCATTAACTGTGAGATCGTTCTAACTCATTGCATTTATGTTTATGTTATGAATGTCTCATAGTTTATTCTGTGAAATTTCCACTGTGAGTAATGAAGGTTGGCATAAACAATAAGATATCTTGTTGTCCATATTTTTATTAATGTTCATGTGTTCTGAAATAAGTAACAGCTATATGTAATTGTTCATAATACATGTGAAGAAATACATTACTCATTGTCAACTGTTAATTCTACTCCCTAGGGATAGGTTAGTTAGTATTTTTTAGTTTATTGCTGTGTGTGATTTAGATGCGAGAGAGTTAAGATGAGAGGTAAGAACCTGCGCATCAAATTGTGACACTCCTCGTTATCTCTATCAATATTCATTTTTTGATAGGCACTTGCACATCATAACTTAAACACAAAAAACTAAAAATACACACGGTGGACCGGACTGTAACCGGTAAAACCTTTTAATTTGTTATTTGACCGACGGTAGCCGGACTGTAAACCAGACGGATTCCCCATACCAAACAGTAGCAGGCTAGTTGGGAACATTTATTGGGGAGAATCCCTAACTATTGTTACCTACGATTTTCCAGGCCTCAACACATCCCTATAAATTTCTTATTATTATTAAGCAAATGGAAATAGTTTTAAAAAAATATCTTACAACCTTATAAGCATCATGTACCTATAAATATATTTAAACCTTATTATAATCATGTAGCTATACAATGAGTAAAAGCTCTTAGATTTTTTTTTCAAGGAGAAAAGATCATTTATTTTTTTAATAAAAGGAGGAGGTTACATCTCATGGAATAATGTCAAAAAATATATCATGCCCACTAGCAGTCAATAACTACATCCCTCTAGTCAAACAATAATGGATTGAGCATCAACCGAAAAATTAGAATCACTACAAAGGAGTAAAATCCTCCATATTTTCCCAAAACAACCATGTAAGTAAAAACTATAATATTCCAGATAACAAAAAAACACAAAAATAAACCAAAAATACCAATCCCTATCATATCTCCACAAGTGAAGTTGCAATTAAATGTCAAAGATTCTGTGAGTAGAAACCTTCATGAGTTTACCATCCAAAAATTCCACACAAGTAAGTTGTCCCACCAAGAGGCTAAGGGCCTCCTTGGACAACCTATCTTCCAACGAATTATGCTCTCTATAAATATGTTGGCAATCAAAACATAAAAAAAGTGTCTTTTAGTGCCAACATACGATTGCATCAATGATGAAGATCTAAGACCTGTAAATTATCAATCCACTTAATCAAGTAGATGATAGTCATGGAGTCTCCCAAAACTACCAGTCCGGGCAGCCCCATCGCTTATGCCACAAATAGAAGTCCCGAAAGTGCCAAGAGCTTCGCTTTAGTATTTGTACAACTCCCACATCCCAACATCATGTGGAAATAATGATTCATATAGATATATAACACCATACCTGCACCTCCCACACCCATTTGTGTTGCACCATCAATAAATCCCATAGCAGTAGTCACTACCAGTGCCAATCCAATGTTGTGAATATTCAGCTTCTGAATAGGTTCCAGAAAATAAATTAGGATTTTTAGGACACCCTTCTTAACCAACTGAACCTGCTGCCTCTTATTACAAAAAATGGCATCATTCTTGGATTTCCAGATGAGCCAGATGAAAACAAGAAAGTATAAAGGACTACGCTCCTCCTTCATCTAGGTGTCCAAGCAAATTATCAACAATCCATCCTCCCAAGAGTGAGCAAGGTTGAAATGTGAAGAAACATTTGTGACACCTTCTCTACCAAAAGGGAAAACACTGAATAGATGATCACCAGACTCTGTCCTAGCCATGCACATCATGCAAATATTGGGACCACGCCACCCTTTGGTCCCCAGCAAGTCCCAAGTATTAATTTTCTGGTTAACACAAAACCACACAAAACAATTATTATTCAACGGTATGTTCCACTTCCACAACTCCTTATTCCACCAATGCTCCACCTTCTGCAAGTGATTGTCAACAATATACTGTTCATCCAAATTGGTGACGACAACACCCAATTTATAGTCATAGGTCCACATGAACCTATCAGCTTCATTGACAATCTTTACACACACCGAGGGAAGCAGTGAAAAACAATTCTCCCATTCCATAACCCAAGAGACAGATAAATCAAGGTCCCCCATAGAGAGCCAATATTTTCCACTACACACAAAATCACAGCCTGCCTGAAATTGATCAAGGGTCATCAAGCCATAACCTTAGAGGTATTCCATAAGAAAACAAGATAGACCAAATGTCTTTTCCAAACCGACAATGATATCCAAACCCACAATGACATAGTTACCATTGCCCACCTTCTAGGGAAGGGATTTTTTGATCCATCCAAAAGTCTTGACAAAGCCATTCTAGATGAATGAGGTCAACGAAAACGTGTGGTTATCCTTCCCGATCCAATCAATTAATGGATAATTGCACAAGTATTTGGCCATAAGTATTTTATTCCAAATACCACGTCCCTTTAAATATAGCCAAAATTTCTTCATTCGAAGAGAAAAGTTAAACCAGTAAATTATTTTGATGTTCCAGCCACCATAACAGTAGGTCTTGGTGATAATATCTCATGAAACCAAATGCATCACAGGTCCAATATCCCGACCACCCCACAGAAAATTACACATAATCATATTGATTGCCTTGATAATAGAGACATGGACCTTATAAAGTGTGAACCAATACACATGTAGTGCACAAAGAACCGACTTCAAAAGAAGAAGTCTCTCACCTAGTGAGAGTAAATGATAATACCAACTCTCTTTTCAAATTTCAGAACTAACCAATTCCAATCAGCGACCAAATAATGAATAGGTTTTACCTAGAACCCTAGGTATTTAAAGCCGACTTCAATTGTCTCCATCATGTAAGGAAAAAGAGTTCTGATACTAGCAACACAAACATCATCCAACTTATGCCTCAAAAAATAAGATTTATCAATACTAACTAACATACTTGAAGCAATCGAGAAAGTATCAAGGACAGAGCTGAAGCTGCGCCACTCCTCCATCATACCCTTACCAAATAGAACTACATCGTCCATGAAAAGAAAATGGGTAAGATTGACCAATGTAGAAATAACAATAGCCAAAATCGAGCCCTTGCTTCTAGCCTCAGTGATAAGTAATCTCAAGCCCTCAACCACCAAAAGAAAGAGTAGCGATGAGAGTGGGAAGACCTACCTAAGGCCCCATCCAACACTGAAAGATGGATATGGCGTGCCATTAATGAGCACAACAAATTTTGCTGACCTAACACAACCCATAATCCAATTGACGAAATCCAAAGACAACCCAACCTGTAGTAAAATAAGTCGTAACAGAGTCTAATTGACCCTATCTTAAGATTTTACAAGATCCAACTTGAGCACGAGTGCATCTAAATTACTAGTACAGATAGAATGTAATTCTTCCTGTATGATCCCAAATGCCTAGAGGATATGTCGGTTCTTGAGAAAGCCAAATTTTTCATGCGAAATCACATTTGCAAGTAAGGGCTTCAGTCTATTAGACAAAACCTTAGTGATAACCTTGTAAGCTAAATTACAAAGTGAGATCGACCAGAAGTCTACAAACATCCAGGGTTTGTCACATTTGGGTATCAATGTAATATAGGTATCATTTAGTGACCATGTGACAAAACCCATCCTACGTGATTGTTTCACCATCACCCACAAATCCCCGCCCACCAAGTAAAACAAGAACATGAAGAATTCAACCGACCATCCATTCGGTCCAAGTATTTTATCCCTGGAAAATTCTATCAGCACAGACTCCGCCTCCTCCACCATGACCTCCATCTCCACCTCCTTATTAATCTTGCACATTGATCTAGAAACAAATAATCAATCTCATCAAGAAATAATCAACAAATAACTCAGAAATGGTGTTAATCGGAACCAGAATGGTTTCCTCTTTGTATATTCAATAAACAATGAATAGTTACAATAACAATGTCAAGCAATAGCTTGAATCAATGAGGAATTCGAATAGCTAAGGAGGTCATTTGAATTCAATGAGTGAGTCTAGCTTAACTGACTATAAGCCATTGGTTCACACTCAGTTAACCACTTGAGCAAAACCCTAATTGACTCACCAAACCCTAACTGAAGTCGGAGTGCAATAAATGACTGAATCTCAACTGAAAGAGATCAAACACATGTCATAGCAAGCCAACAATCAAGTGCTAGTGCTTCAATGACTTCAATGAACCCCGATGAGGTTAACTGAAGTTGAACTGATCATTAGAAGTTGGTGAAGGCGCCCCTGTTGACTCTAGATCATTAAATAATAATAAATAATCATTAAATAATATATTTAATGAGAGGAGGCACCTTAACTGACTGGTTGAACTGTTTGTAACCACCAGTTAGCAATTAGGTGCATTAATATCACTTAGATCACCCCCAGAGTGCTCTAGTTAGCCTCCTTGACTATAGGTAGGCGTGGGTGTGATTGGATAATGTCAATTAATGCTCCACTGATGTCAATTAATGTCAATTATACTTAGGATAGTGGTTTAACTAGGCCAATTTGACCAAAAAGAGTGTGTATGGTGGTAAATGTCTCCAATAGCCCACCTTAAGCTATACTCAGGAAGAGTTAGAAAACATAGATGCATAAAAATGCTAGGGCCCCGGAAAAAAAGGCCATAGGTCACATGTACAATAAAGTAACTACTTAATATAACCAAGGAAATGGGGAAAACCTCATGGGAAAAATACCCCCCCTTAGACTAAGCAGTAAATCAAGAATTGGTTCTTCTATGCAGAAACGTCCTGAGACTGTGCATGTGAACCTATGAATCCAAATTAAATGAATATTTCTGGAGGAATCTTCCACTTTGGAAGAATAACAATGCACTCAACTAAATCAGAAATATAAACAGCTGCACGGTGAAAACTGGACGCATGTAGAGCAGCTGAAATCATCTGAAGAAAGAGCAAAGGTTCTTGAGGATTTGAACCATGTATGGAAAACTAAAGAAACTGATATGTTGCAGCCTTGAACAGTAAACCATGAGTGGTAAAATCAGCCCCAATTTTTAGGAGCAAGTGTCCAAGCGGATGCAGAATGTCTTCCTCTTTACTAGTTCTGTGAGGAGATGAGCATGTGACCAAAGGTAGAGAAGCCCTAGACTCTGGAGAGTGAATGCTTGAGATCCATAATATGATATAGCTTCATAAATATCTAATGATTCAGAAAATAAAATATCAGCAACCTCATAAGAGGAAACTAACACCAAATCCCCAGTAGCAAAATTGAAGAAGAACTGTGGTACTTGATTTTTCACACCGAAATTGGTGAGAGCAGCTACAAGCATGACTGAAAGCTCTTGGATTTTAAAATATGAACAAAATAATATCAGATAAGAATGTAAATCAGATCTAAATAAGTTCACAACAGATCCAAAACTGTGAAATGAAATCAAATCCCCAGCAGCAGTTTTGTAGGAGACTTGCAGTACAATGTTTCTTCACACCATTGATGAGAACAACTATAAGCAGTACTGAAGGTTTATGAACCTGAAATTTTGAACCAAGAAATATCAGATCATATCCAAATAATATCATATAAGATCCAATAAGGTTCATATCAGATCCAAAAGTATGGTCAACCGAGACGGTGGATGCACAGTTGTCTTTTTCTTCAAAATTCTGGATTTTGGTGCATGCAATCCTGCAGGATTTTGCTGGAAGATTTAGATCATTGGGAGCGAATGTGTCACTCTTATAATCTGATATTTCTTCCAAAATATCCAAGTTTTTACATATTTTCACACCAATAGCAACATTAGAGGAAGAAATATCAAATTTCTCTTCACTTTCGGAAGCAATTACTGGTAAATTTTGCATAGATCAATTCAAAGCAAAATCACCAATGAATGTTTGCATGGAAGTGCAGCAGTATTTTTCTTCAATATCAGAGATTTGAATTTCTTCTTCTATTTCAGAAATATGAGGAGACGAGATATCAGAGATCTTATGAACTTCTGTAGCATCAAGAGAAGGAGTCACTGCATGGAGACTTTCTTCAATTCGAATTGACTGTGTAGAAACTTTTGCTTCATCTTCATCTTGAACAAATTCATCAGAGAGAGTAGAGGCCAAGACTTTTGAGTAAATAACTCTTGTGGTGGTGGATGCGATCTCCAAAGTGCTATTATGATCCTCATTGTGCTTTCCAAAAGTTCTGTCCAATTCTGTCCAGAGATCCTTTGGGTATTCAACAGAGCCAATAAGGTAGCGCAAGCTAGGAGAAAGGGCCAGACATATTGCTCCAAAAGCTCTATCACCATCATTTAGCCAGTCATTCTCATTCTCATAAGACTCTTTTCCAAGTCAAATAGACACCTCATAGAGACCTCATCTCTTCAAAGATGCAATCATCTTCAACTTCCATTCTAAATAGCTTGTGAATGGGGTGAGAAGAGGGACTGATGATCCATTCGAAGCTGTACCTATTAAAACTTACAAATCACAACAAAAAAGGGGCATCGTAAGGTCAGACAGTCGACACATTTTAGGCTTTCATCACACCCATCATAGTCAATCAAGAAATCTTGATCAACAAGTTCTTTACTTGGGGTATTAAGTGGTAAGCCTTGGCTTCTGATGCAGTGCTGGATTTTTGAGCTATTGCTCAAATTTCATGCAGAAATCTGTAAAAAATCTTGTTTTTGAGAGATAGAGCTTCGTCCCGCTGTAAGCTCTGATACCATATTGATCTTGCACAGTGATATAGGAACAAATAATTAATCTCATTAAGAAATAATCAACAAATAACTCATAAATGGTGTTAATCAGAACCGGAATGGTTTCCTCTCTGTATATTCAATAAACAATGAATAGTTACAATAACAATGTCAAGTAATAGCTTGAATCAATGAGGAATTCAAATACCTAAGGATTTCATTCGAATTCAATGAGTGAGTCTAGCTTAACTGACTGTAAGCCATTAGTTCACACTTAGTTAACCACTTGACCAAAACCCTAATTGATTCACCAAACCCTAACTGAATTCGGAGTGCAATAAATGACTGAATCTCAACTGAAAGAGATAAAACACATGTCATAGCAAGCCAACCATCAAGTGCTAGTGCTTCAATGATGTCAATGAACCTCGATGAGATTAACTGAAGCTGAACTGATCATCAGAAGTTGGTGAAGGTGCCCCTGTTGACTCTAGGTCATTAAATAATAATAAATAATCATTAAATAATATATTTAATGAGAGGAGGCGCCTGAACTGACTGGTTGAACTGATTGTAACCACCGGTTAGCAATTAGGTGCATTAATATCACTCAGATCACCCCTAGAGTGCTCTAGTTAGCCTCCTTGACTGTAGGAGAAGGCTAAGTTGGCCTCCTTGACTGTAGGTAGGTGTGGGTGTGACTGGATCGGATGTCAATTAATGCTCCACTGATGTCAATTATACTTAGGATAGTGATTTAACTAGGCCAATTTGACCAAAAAGAGTGTGTATGGTGGTAAATGTCTCCAACACTCCTCATCCCGCGATGCATCAAAGAAGGTAGGAAAGAGATTGATAACCTATAAATGATCGATGATACGGACTGTCGATCCCTCCATAAAATATTAGAGAAGTAGTCTACTACATCCACCTTCAAAGATGCATCGCTAGAACATAAATTACCTGCACCATCCTTTAAATCCCAAATAGCGTTCATATTACGCCTACCATTGGAAAAAATTTCGAAGAAATTTGAACTTGCATCTCCCTCTGAAATCCAAATTTCCTTGCTCTTCAGCCTAAGTGTCGACACCTCGAAAGAAAGTAGGGAATCCTTCTGAGCCTTCAGTGCTGAAATATGGGAGGACTCCACCGACGAAAGAATTCCAGTGGGTGATGATAAAAAAAAGTTCAGTAATCGAGGATTCAATATCTAGTAGCTCCCCCCCTTCATCCTCTTATGCTATACCTCCAAATATTTGACTACAAAATGTAACATATTGAGCTTTCCCACCAAAACATCCACAGACCCCTCGCCCGCATGATGTATGACAAGAGTAGGCCAAAGCACTCTCACAAAGTATACAAAATCCAATTCTTTTAACCAAGTGTGATTGAATCTGAAAGGAGCAGGAGGCCTCCTGCCAGATTCCCGCCACTCTAAGCAGATCAGGAAATGATAAAAAATTTCAGTTGGTATGGCCCAAACCCTATGGTAGGGTATCTTAAGGATAAGTTGTTCCACCACCAAAAAACTATCCAACCTCTTACTTGTTCCCTCCTTCCCAGTCTACCCATTACACCATGTAGGGCCCAACTTGTGAGGAAAAATGTCTATCAGTCGGGAGTCCGACACCAATTACGAGAAAAAGTGAGCAAGTAGGTCACCTCAAGCAGAATGTCCCCAAATATCAACATGTGACATGGTAAAATTTAATTGCCTTCAATTAAAAGGTATGGTAAGTTAAGAAGACCACCAAAAACCATATCATTCCAGAAACACTCTCTATCAGTGTAAGGTGCATAGACATAATGAAAATTTAAAATAATACATGTTCCTGTGAGCTGAACTTTAAGTAAGATGCGACCGACTGAGAGAAAATCTCGACACCTAGCCAGAGATGGGTTCCATGCAGAGAGAAGACCTCTTGATAACCCAACAACATCACACGCATAATATTCCCATCACGGTCTAATAAAACAGAAAGCCATAAGTGCTTGATTATGGGAGCACATGGTCTCTTGAAAGAAAATAAAATCTGGTTGAAGCTCATCAATCGCCTTCTTGAGGGCTAGTAGCTTTGGCCACCCCACAAAACCCATAATATTGAAAGACAACACCTACATCAAGTCAATGGTAAAGGGGAGGTCTCCACTCTAAGAGTCCCAAAATCACACAAGAAAGGAGAAGGAATTCCCCCAAGAGTTGCTTCCTTAATTCGCACAAAGAGTGAGATGTGGGCATCCAAGTCGAGCCTAGACCTAACTCCCCCACAACCCGTATTTTGTTGTTTACGACCTTTATGTATAGTTACATTCTCATGACGAATAGAGACTAATGGAAGAGTGGATAGTAAAAGCTCTTAAATTTATTACCAACGTTGTATGTCTTATTCCATATTAGCATAATGCCAAATATCTAGATGCATCTTTTGACCGTACTAGCATCATCCATCTATAGAGTGAGTGGAAACACAACAATGCACGTTCTTAAACAATGATCATTCAGTATTACTAAAGTGGATCTCACCACATCATGTTGAATTTTTCAATGTATAAATGTTATTTTCATATAAAATCATAATGATATTGGTAGTTTATTTAGATAAAAAACAATTTATTATGGAGAGAAACTTCTTATGGCTTGGGGTTTACCACAACAGATTGAATGACACCAGAAATCAATCTTTTCCAATATGCAAGAGAAATAAAGACAACTAACACTAAGAGATATGAATCATACCTTATTCCGAACAGTTGATGTAGATCCTCATTGAGCTTTTCCAACACACTTGCATTCACAATTTTCTCTCAACAACAGCAAACAAGACATGCATGTTATATATTCAAGTGTTAGACCTACTCTAGCATATACAATCAATCATGCATACGCAAATAAATACATCCATGGATACAACATTCATGTTTATGCACATGTATTTGACAGGAAATGGATATTTCTATTTATAAAAACATAGATACAATAGTGACAACCTCTATCAGCACTTTTTCGAACCCGAGAAACTGAGTCCTCCACCTGGACATCCACCACTTCAATCCTCCATCTATCAATGGCAAGCTTACAAAGCAAATGCAAGCTTGGGAAGAGCAACATTGTGTGCTCCAAAGGGACAAATGGATGCAGATTCAAGCATAACAAGTGAGGCAACAATGGACTATAGTTTCGTTGCTCTCAATGTTCTCCTCTCTTCAATGTATCCAAGAGGCTCAATATATAGCACTCCAAATGGGCAATGGAGGGTCGAGTCCGAGCACTCTCAAGGAATATGGAACACCAAGAGTCAAGATATTTGGGACTCTATGAGGAAATCTCCAAAAACTTTTGGCTTTATGCACATTTCCCGATGTACACAGGTTTTGGCTCAAAAGCTACGTATACACGCGAGTATAGCTTTAAAAGTTGGGTATAGGCATAAAAACGTGTTTTTGGGGGACTTTCTTGGAACATCAAAGTATAATATGGGAAAAGGGGTCCACAGAATTAGCAGAGGGACATGGAAGGCCATAAATACCTGATCAACCAGGTGTGGTAAAATCAACTATAACACAATTGTTATTAGTTTATTAAGTAAAGTGTGGGTTTTGTTAAGAAGGTGGCTTAGGTTCAATTCTCTTTATAAGTGAATTAGTTGGAAATAGACAACCCAAAATACAACCAAGTTAATAGTTGGTATAGTCCAAATAATGAAATTTCGCGTAAACAAAAAAACATTTTTCATCATCATTTTACTTTTTTTTTAAATTTTTTACATGATAATAAATAAAATACTATATTAGTAATACAAATATATTTTTGTAAATTTTTTTTAATGTGTTTATAGGAAATATATTCTAAAAAACGTTTTAAATGGTTTTCATATTGGAATCATTTTATTATAAATATTACAAATTATTTTTTGACATAGTTTTTTATTGATATAAAATGTATTATAAATCTTTGACATAGTTATTTTTTTGTTGCCAAAGTGGTGGAACCCCCCCGACTAGCAGGGTTGTCATTGGCTAAGAACTACAAACCAGGGGCATCTAAGCCGTCAAAATCACCCGGGGATCGCACCCAGCCTGGACCACACCAACCCTTAACATGGTTGGATTTTTGGTATCCGACGGGATTACCTTTCAGCTTAGGGGGCGTCTTAACCATACCCCGCCACCAACTATTCTACATCTCGTGGATATAAATCTTTGACATAGTTTTTCGTTAATATAAAATGTATTATAAATCTTGTAAAATTTATTTTTAATATCGTTAATTTATTTTTAAGTTATTAATAAAATAAAATAAAATTTTAATTTGTTAATTTGAGGCTATTAATATCTTTAATATGTTAGATTTGATCCACTAACGGTTTTGATTAACCAAAGACCATTCCTATAATTGATGTATTTTCTAAAAATAAATAAATTTTGATTTCTTATAATCATTTTAGTTTTAATACACATATATTGTAAAATTAATTTTGCTATTTGTTTACAGGAAAGCCATTCTAGAAAATGGTCATCATATTGTAAAATTTGTATTATAAATATTACACATTATTTTTTTCCTCAAAAATATATTATAAATCCTTAATTTTTCACTAATATAAAATGTATTATAAATCACACAAAATTTATTTTTTAATAATATTAAATTTATTTTCAAATTATTAATAAATAAAAAAATATGTTTAATGGTTAACTTTATAATTTATTTTTTAATAATATTAATTTTATTTTCAAGTTATTAATAAAAAAAATAGGTTTAATTGTTAAGTCGAAGTTGTTGTCTCTTTTAATATGTTACACCGATATTTTCTTTTTTGCTTTTGAAACTTAATTTATCTTCTAATTGTGTTGGGATAGTGTTTTTTTTATGTTGTGTATTTTATTAATTCTCAGCAATATAATAAGTCTTTATTTTTTATATTAATTAAATTTTAGATTATAAATTAAGCATTTAATTATAGTCTTATTCTCAAGGTAAAATATATTAACCTTTAATAACATGAGTGTTTCCTTTAATTTTAAGGTTATAATTTATAAAGTTCTTTCTAGATATGTTGGATTTTTCTCCAAATTTATTTAGAAAAATTGAATCCCCAAACTTCATAATTATAAAAGAGAACTAGAAAAATAAGGTTATGAAAGTGACAATACATATCCAACTCTCTACCTTTGTTGAGGTGATGAGGCACCTCATAGTTAGCTTATTTGTCCCTTTAATGCATTTTAAGAAGGGGAAATTTTAGGGGTAAAATTTCATTAATTGGCTAATTTTCTTCAACTTCCTCTTTTTCAAAGTTAATTAATTTAAATTCTGTAGATAACATTTTAACTCTAAAAATCGTCAAAGTTGTTATAAATCTGATTTGTTTTACATGCCCAACATTTTATACTTGAAAATTTAAGAATTAATAAAATTCACCAAAGCTTTTACACTTTGAGAAAATTATAAATGTTTAAAATTTTACATAATTCATACTTAAAAGCAATGAAAAATCATCCAACACATTTAATTTAAAAAAACTATAAATAAATGCAAGTTTTGCAAAAAAAACCTAGAATGTGGTTAAACATCAATTACAAGAAAACATGTATATCCATAAACAACATATGGAATTATGTAAAGTTATTACATATTTATTATTAAGGTTAGGACATTGTAAAAGTATGCCATGTCCATATACTCGAAATCTTTTGTAAATATACATATTTTACAAATTTTCTCATCTCAACATGTATTTTTTTGGGTTAGTCCAAGGAACAATTTCAATACGGAAGTTATGAGCATTTACATTGATTTTGAAAATGTTCACTTTGTTTTTGTTAAACACATAATATATAATTATAATCTTTATATGAAATAGATAAATGATAATAATTAATAATATATAAGTTATATTTAATTTTGATCATACTTAAGATTTAATATGTTTAAAATTTAATTTACTTAGTTTCATAATTTTATTCATCTTTCAAAGTTATTGGTTTACAAAAATAATAATAAACTTTATATTTTTATTTCCACAAATTTTTAGTAAGAATCACATTTAAAAAAATATTTAATCTAAATCCATTTTTTATTATTAAATAGTGATAATATCATCATTTATGTCATCATCAATTAGAATATAACCATTTAAATTAATTTGAATTTGAAACTTCTATTGATTATGTGTTTACTTATATATATCTCAAAATTAAGAAAGAATTTCATTACAAGTACGGAGAAATAAGATTCAGTTCTCCATGTGATAATAATGCTTAATGTCCTTTAATACAAATAAGGTATATTAGAACAAATAGGAATCCAACTAAATGTTCTACATAGTGACACTTTTATATTTTAGCAAGGTGGAAATATCAAGGTTAGGAAAATTTTAGGGGCCAAATTTCTGTCATGGCTTGATTTTCGATGCTTTTTTTTCAAAAAACAATTCGTTAATTTCCATTTTCTCTAGATATGATCCACCCAATACTACAATATAAACAAATTTACTCTAGAGAACACCAATTTTTTTATTATTTAAACTATATAAATTCATTAGAAATTTACATTTAAATTATTTGTACTACGCCAATAATATATCAAAGTTACAACACTTCTATTCTTTTTCTTTAGTTCTCTTCAAATTTTTTATCGAGTGCATCAATAATCTCTCAAGCTCTCTCCTTTGGAAGAATACACTACATGAAAGCTACTTTTGCTTCCACTATTGATTATACTATGTCATCAACATGTAATACTATGTCTTGTTTTATTTATTCACTCTCCTTATGTGGAAACCAATATTATCTATGTCCATGTGCTTCATGTCATAAAACGATTCCGTTAGTAAAACCACCTTTTCCCTTTACCTTTATTTGAACTAATGCCTCTTTCTTCATCACATCTTCATTGTTCTACAAGGTTGGTACTAAATTCATTTCCACCTCTCTTCTTTGTTATATTATCTACTTCAAGGTATTTGTTTCTTAGCTAACTTTTCCTTTACCATAAGGATTATTTTTTATTTTTGTAAGTTTGCAAATTGTATTAAACTACTGAAACAAAGGCTACATCAAAATTTACACCCCCCCAACCAGTCAATAAGTTATTGGCATGTCTTATAAAAATATGGAAAAGGATCCCATTAACCAATGGGGGGAAAACTATAGACAAAAAATTCATACTGGTATTGTTCAAAAACACATTAAACAGTAGCCTAGAAAGCAAATTAAAACATACAAATTGAAAATAGCAGGTGGAACCAGCGGTGGGACGATCCATATTCAAGGCATTCATTAGAAACAAGATAAGTGGGAGGAATATGCTCTATGATGGGGCATCCCCCTGGAAATATTCATCAACCTTAAGGTATGTCTTCTTAACAAGAAGAGGAGAATATTTTTGGACACGTACCTCAGTTTCATGGACGCGCTTGTTGATCAAACATGTGATAGTGGAAGGCACAAGGAATGGAGCATTCATCATTGTATCCATTGCATGAGCCAAGCTCCTATCCAGTAACACTGACGCCCCCCCATAACACTGTCGCTTCCTCCTTCAGCGTTGCCTGTAGTGCATAGTCCAATGGCTAAGCATCTCCAAGCGGGAGTCGCGTCAAGCATGTTGAGTTGGGTAGTAAGATCAATCAGTTTGGTCTTCGTAGAGAGAACTGAGTTGTGTGTGTAGTTCCAATTGATGACTATTTCATCCATTAAATCACCCATAATATTTTTGATAATCCAGTAATGATTAAATTGGCTGCCCCCTCTACCTCTAGCCAATTTCTCAGTAACCAAGCGATCTTCACAATCATCAATCAGGACTCTCACAAGCATGGAGACACCGGTCTCATAACCTTGTTCTATCATTGTGCCCATTCCGTGTTGTGTATGACTGTGACCACAACTACCATGGCGAGGGGTGCCAAGTTTTCGCGACATAGTGAGCCGAATAGACTATTGCAGGTTCACGTTTGAATCCTTACTAACCAAAGAATGTGGTCTTGACTGTTGATGAAGTTAAAGACTCAGCTTCGAATAAAACCAGGTGGGAAGACCAAAGCTGAGATGGGATGAATATTTACTAACAAAACATGTAAGAGCAGGAGAATGAGCCAAGGTGCCTCCCATTCAAAATCCTTAAGCCTGTCGGCCACAAGAATAAGCTCAGAGGCCATCGAAGGGGATTTAATGCAGGGGTGGCTCTTCCAACACCAGACACGATAGTGAAATGGATCTTCCATCACTTGACATGACTGATTGAGCATCGTCGGATGGAGGTATTAACTGATGAACCATTTTGCCATTTTTATCCAGGGTGACGACCTCAACACAATGAATGCACTTTAAATTCTATGTAGGGGGGGATAAAGAGGGCCCGACATGCAAGGTGCTACATTTCCTTCCCGCGTCTCGAGGCACCCAATGTTGTCAATTAGACAATTGGCACCCACATATAGGTTACTATAAGGCTTATTGATAAGCATATATGTGTGTGTGTGTGTGTGTGTATACATACATATATATGTATATATGTATGTATATACATATGTATATACATATACATATATATGTATATATACATATACATATATATGTCTATATATATATATACATATATATGTCTATATATATATATATGCAAGTTTAGTGGGTTAGCTTGAGTGGTTGAGTTTTTTAAGTTAAAGTTTCATGAAGAAGGTCTTGGATTCAATCCCTTGAGATAGCTACCTTTGTTATGTTCCCCACTCGATGTCCCTATATTCAGGTAGTATATATTAGGCATTAAGAAATATTGGTAAGGAAATACTTGGTTTTCTTTAGAAATACTTCTATGCTCCAAAAATTGAGAGAAGGTTTCATAGGAATGGGATATAATTGAAATCCATAAATGAGATTATAAATTTATATAATTGATAAATGAATGAATGAGGAAATTGATAAAATTCCTTGTGATAGTATACTTATGTATGTTGAACATTAATGGAGGTGAATGGTTGTGTTCTTGTTTTGGTTATGTCCTTACTACTACTACATCATCTTCCTTCAAGATGCTTTGTCCATAAAGCATAAAAAGTTAAGGCCCCATTCTTGTTTATAATGATATCACATGATACTATGCTCATGATGTTATCATAGTTAAGAAATAAGGCAATGCAATCTTTGAAGTACTAAACATAATTGTCATATTGTTGTACAAGGAAACTTTTAGGGGATAAATTTCACCTATGGGCTAGTTATGTTTTCTTTCAAAAAAATGGCTCACCAATTTCCATTTATTTATAAAATGGTTCTCCTAGATTCTTTATAAAACAAATATTTTACTCTAAAATCATCAAAATTTTCATGAAAAATCATTAGAAATTTGAATGTTTTACAAAAATATCTCCAAACATTTTATGGTTGGAATTTGAAAAATGTGTAAGATTCTCTAAGGTTTTTTCACATAAAAATAAATATTGGTCCTTAAAGTTTTCCCAGTTTTTTAATGTTCATTGCACTCTAGTTCAATATCCCATCAAACATTGTTTATAGGGTTCTTGTATAGAACTTCTTGTATTGTGATTTCAAGAGTGACTACTATTTGAGACAATTTTTCATTAAAATTGATGCTATTTATAGTATGGGCAAGGTATTTCCTTAGAGGGATGTTTTTTAGACATGTGTTGTACTCTTTGTATGATCATAGAGAAAAAGGTGGATTGTGGGGGCATAAGGGGCCATTCGGCCCCTCTAAGAAAAAAAATTGGTTCACTTTTGGTTCATTTTGTGTGTTTTTGGCCAATGGTTTTGCATCCCATTGTAAGCTAATTTGGATTAAGGAATTAATGGTGTACTCTAATCTGGGTTAACATATTAGGGTTTCATATTATATACTATTGTATTGTAAATGATGAGGATAATACAATGAGATAGAGAGAGAAGCAACTCTTGGTTAGGTTTGTTTTCTTGGTTAAGGGATTCCAAGGTAAATCTTTGTGTACTATATGTGTGTTCCATTGTTATATCTTGTGTTTTAGATTATGTTGGTTATGTCCTTATTGCATATGTTTATAAAAATCTTCAATGTTGATATATTTAATGGTTACAATGTTGGATATTGTCATTAGGATAACCATAATATGTCCTTGTAACATAATCTTTAATTATTTTAGAATTTTCTCGATTCACCTTTGGTATTATGTTCTCCATATACTTGTATTTATCTTTTAATCATTGGAATTTTATTACTAGAGACACTTTGTTTTTCCATATTTTCCACTTCAATGTCTAAAGTTATCTGTACTTTAGGTACATAGGTCATTGTTTCCATATTTTCCACTTCAATGAAAATATTTATTAGTATGTTTCTCTAGATTTTCGTATTGAGACTTCTTTAAATTTTAATTTTTGTAATCAAAGCTTAGACTATGATTCTTGAGATGCTAAATGACATCATATTTTTCAACAACAACCTTATAATATTTTTCTTGAAGATACTACATCTTTTGTAACGAATTATTATTATTATTATTTTTAAGAATTTCAATTGCTGACATCTTTGAAATATTCTAAGGGGGACACCATTGAGTATTAATTCATATTAAAGTTTTGCAATGCCATATCTTCTTTTTATAAGAGAATGTCAAAAAATTCTTCTTTGTGTTCAACATGAAGGTACCCAATGTTCCCATCTAAGTTGAACCTATAATTATGTCAACATGTTTTTCATTCATATATGTAATATCAAATTTTGGGATATGGAAATAAAATCATTAATTTTAAAAAATTGAGATAGTTTATTTCATATTTTTTTTGTTGTTGAATTTTATCTTTGATATTATCGATTGTGTAGAGATCGTGACTTCTAGAGTGATGGTCTTTCCAGTGAGGGTTTTAAAAAATATTTTCATTCCACCTCTCACATGGAGGATGAGGTCAAGAGTGGATTCTTAAGTTATCAATGTTGTAATATATGTGGGTTCAACTATCCTGAAGTTGCTTACCAAAAAATATGATCATATGTTGATTTAGAGGAATCCCCCCCTTATATTGAATCTTGGCCTTCACATTAAAAATAATTCCTAATCTCTCAACTTCTAGTGTGATGGGATTGTTGGTCAATATTTTGACAAAGATTTGCATCCCTCCTCAAAAATGGAGAAGAGGGTGAATATTTAATTCCTTTTAGATGTTGTAATTGACCATAGGGTATCCATCCTTGATAAATTATTTTTGGCAAATATCAACCTCTCCTAGATAGGTGGAATCTCTTTCGTGTCTTAAATTTTATCCTTGATATTATTAATTGTGTTAGAACATGTTCTTGGTTACTTCCATGATTCCAACCCTTGTCTATATAAAAAATTTAGAGCTTATTTGAATTTGGGTCCTTAACCACAAATTTGACTTTAGCTAATTAAATTTTCATAAATTGTATTCAAATTCGTTGGATTCTTGATTGTGTGAGCAAATACGTTGGATTCAATTTCAATATAACCATGAAGAAATTTAGTGACTGTTATCCAAACACTTGTTTCTTAAAAAATTAAAATCATAGTCAAGATTCAAGGGTCCATAGTCACAACAAAGATGAATAATTCCTTCATCCCACAATATTTTAGGGAATTTTCAACTCTTTTTTTTCACTATTACCAGAGCTCACACTTATTTTATAAATGCTATACTTTATTTATGTTATTTTTAACAAAGCTACACTTATGATATTCTACACTACATTTAAGAATATCTTTTTATTTTTCCCATAATTTCAATTCATCTTATCTTATAATAAAAACCATCATCCTGAGTAGTAATTCATGGTACAATACTAATTTTAATAAAAACATTATAGAAATATTAATTAATTATTTCTTATTTTATTAGATTATGATGATTACCATCTACTAAAAACCAAATTTGGCTTATGGTAAATTAAATAAAAAAATAGATATTAATTAATATTCTTCAAAATTTAATCTTTATCATCAAAAATATTGTTTCTTGTTATGATGTTTTAGGTTTTGTTTTCACTAATGAGAGTAAATCCCTTCAAAATTGAGGAAATACTAGCATGAAGAGTTAAAAAAAACCATATTGAAGCAATTAAACCCGGGAACAACATAAATGCACAAGAAAAAAATGAGATTGAAGGCAAAGTTTCTTACATTACCCATCTTGACCAATGACCTTATATAGGATCATATGGGTCCATGCCTATTGTATACACAACCCAATGGCTGAGAAAAAAAGTAATGTATTAATATACACAACTTGAAGGCTTGAAA
Organism: Pseudotsuga menziesii; assembly: GCA_001517045.1. Classification (NCBI taxonomy): domain Eukaryota; kingdom Viridiplantae; phylum Streptophyta; class Pinopsida; order Pinales; family Pinaceae; genus Pseudotsuga; species Pseudotsuga menziesii. Next base: position 493,329 of record LPNX010550311.1, read on the forward strand.
GGTGAAACTACATTCTCACACATCTTATAAAACATTAACTAACTATTGAAAATTATGAAATCACTTCCTTAGAAGATGTGCATTATTGTGTAGAATTTGGGTGTTTTTTGGGGTGTGTCCTCCTCGGGGAGAATGTGTAGTAATCTTTGATGATGATTATGATGATGATGATTATGATGATGATGATGATGAAAAAAAAACAACTACTACTACTTAAATTAATAATGTAAAAATTCATCTACACAAGAATAACAATACGACATAGGTAAGAACCCTTAAAATAGGGTAATACCATCAAATACTCCCTATGGAAGGGACCACTCTACAAATAATATTTGGTATAATATAGTAATATAAAAAATCCAATATATATAAATATAATGATACCCATGTGTATATATACTTCTTCATGAGTATCCCTTTAGGGTTCATTCCAACCACCCCTTATTGTTAAATTATTTCCTCTAAATACACAATGGGTATATTCCATGGTTATGAGTGCATTACATTAATTATCCCTTTGGGTACCTCCCTAGGTATTCCATATTATCCTCACTATATACTTTAAATCCCATTACCCTTGACATGTCTCATCCTCAAAACATGGGAGGAAATCATATAATATGATCTACTAAATAATGTATTCAACAAAACCATGAGAATCCAATGATCCATGCTAGTGAATGTGAACATTTTGTCCATTTTGACCTTTCCTTATTGATCTTAGTTAAGGTTTCTCCTTCGGTTCCATGTTGTTATTGTGGTACTCTGACATCTCCGTGTATTGATTTTAGTCCTCCATGTTTCTCCATATTGGTGTCCTTTATAGTTCTATGTTTGTTGATGCTCCCAATATTCCCTTAATAACAATTGTTTCTATTGGTTGCATGGGTGGTGATATAAAACAACATTAGATATTGGTTTTTCATCTTTGATTCTTAAATATGTGCTTCCTTTGAGTCATGTAGATCCTTAGTTTATTCTTCCTTTTTGTGTCATTCCTATGGATTTTCTGAATGCACTTCTATGGTATTTTCTTCTAGTTCAACCTCATACTCTTCATTTGATGTGATGGTGAAAAAGTAATTATTTTACTTGGAAGGAATAGTTAATGTTCCCACTTGGTCGCTTCTTGTTTAGTATGATAAATATCATGTAATGTAACTTTTTTGTTTTAATATGAAATATTCATAGAATTATTTTTCACATTAATATTAATTGTATTAACTCACTCCATCCAAGGATATTCCAAAACAATATCCACATCATCCATATATATATATAATGTGAAAATAAAAATGCAACACATATTTATCCATGGCAATCTTCAAATCTTTAAAAAATGTAACACTCTCTTTATCAAGTTGGGTGCATTGAATTATATGGTTCATGGGAACTTGCAATATTTTATCTACGTTAACATTGATGAATTTATATGTGCTAATAGGGTTTATGGAAATAATGACCTCCTTGTGTTGAATACATCAATGAACTTATAATAGGAAATTTTCACCTGAAAATAGATTCTTGGTGCTCCCATTATCCTTATTATGGGCATGAGACCACATGAATAAAATTACATGTTCATATACACCATTGGATAGTCCCATATATTGTTATAGTTAAATGACTCCTACCATATGTTGCATCTTCTTTCAAACCTTGATGTAGACAAGAATTCACCTCTCTTTTCATAATGAGAGTTGGTATTTTCAAGAATTCTTCAATTCTAATTTCATCACATTTTTCTTAAAAACAAACAAACATCCTTTTTTATCAAGCTCAAGAAAAATTAGAATTTTGAAGAAAATCACTTTCTTTTCAATGGAGCTCTGTTATGTGGCTAGGGTTTTGAGGAAACAAATTTAAATGATGATATCCTCCTTAATATTGATCAAAATTGTTATTATGACCTCAATTATGAAATGCCATAGTAATTTTTCATATACTTGAGTTTATTTGTCAGAAATATGTGCACTCTACCAACAATATATGCTCTACAATCCACACTATCATCACTAAAAAAATCCTAAAACAATTGATTTTAAATCAGCACCAACTCAACTTTGTAGACTTTCAACTGGATGTTTTGTTTCTTGAAATCAAGTGTTTATCTGAGAGAAATTAATATATACAACTGGTTCCTTCAAATTCTACAAAAAAAAAATTAGAAATGTATATGAATATCATTGTCCTCTTTTTTCCTTGAAAATATTTCAAAAATAAAGAAAACCTCTACTTTGTTCCCAATAAAGATATTTGATACCACTTGCATTAAACCCTAATAGATAATACATAATAAACACCTTAACTTAGAAATTCCAAAATTCATCCATGCAAGAATAACAACAAGACATAGAGAATAACCCTTAAGGTAAGGTGGCCTCATAAAATACTCCTTATGAAAGGATTCACTCCACAAGTGTCGGTTGATCCAATACAATAGCATCCAACATCCAACATATATCAATGCAATGATATATGTGTATATATATTTTCTCAGTAGTATACCTTGGGGTCTATTCCAACTACCCCTAGGATATTAATATTATATAATTTCCTCTTACTATATAGTGGGTCTAATATTACATGTTTATGGTCACATTACATTTGTTATCCCCTTGAATACCTCCTAGGTACTCTATAGTATCCTCTCTAGGTGTATTACAGAACACCGTGATTATTCATATAAGTTCACCTCAGTTTAGTTGAAAGTGTCCTTTCTTTCCCCTAGTTTAAGATGATCCCACATAAAAGAAATTTGTGACTTGGAAGTGTTGGATATAGCTCTCAATTCTACAAAGGGATATGAACCTCTACAAATGTAGAGGATTTGTGAAGAGGTATTGCTTGAAATCAAAGAACAAATTTATTGATGTTGTTATAAAAGAGAGAGATAGTAAGGGTACCATCATGAAATGATGTGTGCATGACTAAAGCTAGAACATAAAGGAAGTGAAATGAATTATTGTTGTAAATAAAGATTAATACAACAAGAAAAAAATATGATAGATTCTCTTGTTGTACGATGAGGACATTCAAGGGAAAAAATGTATCTAGAGCAACATGCTAAGGTGAAACTATTTATCAAATGAGAAGAAGAAACATCTATGAATCTTCTAGAAAAGTAAATATATTATTATAGGAGTTGTGTGCCCAGTATTGTGTTCATCTACCTAAGTTATTTTTGCATCTTCATGGTGTGTCATTTTACTAGATGTTGTTGGAGAGGTGGTTACACTATGTAGAAACAATTTGTTCCTGGTAAGAGTATCCACATGAGAAAATGAAATGCATGGAGAGGGATTTCAAGAATGGATTGAAGAGAAGGCATCAGGAAACTAATATGAGATATAGTATATGAGGTAGTTGTAGGAAAGAGGGAAGTTTGAGAATGAAGCAATAAGCACTAGGGTATTGTAGTGATGTGGTGATAGGATATGTATAGAGGGGATGGATTTGGAATAAGGAAAAGGAATAAGAGAGAGGTACTATGAGATAATTGGTGGGGTTGTAATAGTTGGAGAAATATTATGTAAGGAGAGAAATTTATGTGGGTTGAGTTGTTGAAATACACTGGGATGAGAAAGAGGATTCAGATAGTAGTGTTATAGAGAGCCTTGTATTATTATTGGTATGGGAATCCTATGATCATATTAGAATAATCAAGAAGAGATATTTGAATGGTCCAATGGAAAATGTTTCTAAAAACTACTTATTAATGAGAAAATGAGAACCCTACTACTACACACAACCAAGATGATGTGGTGAGGGATGAGGAGAGGGAAGTTCACAATATATGAGGTTTTTCACTAGTACAAAATGAGATATAAATGACAAAAAACATGACCAAAATATGAATATAATTGACCACTTTTTATTTAGCGACCACTGGTGACAAATTAGTGGTCATTGATCATGTGACCAAAAAAGTGGTCATATTTAACTTGGTCATTTATAGTTTATCTTGTGGTCATATATTTTCTTATTAATTGTCACAATTAAAGACCAAATTAACAATGAAATATATGACCACAAGACAAGCTAAATATGACCACTTTTTTGGTTGTGTGATAAATGACCTCTAATTTGCCACTAGTGGCCACCAACTCAAAAGTGGTCATTTATATGTGGATTTCAGTGTTTTTTTGTCACATATATCTAATTTTTTACTATAAATACAAATATTTCAATATCATTGGGGACAAAAGGAATCAAACCACCAACCTCCTACTTGTAAAACATATGCTCTTCCATTGAGCTAGAACCCTTTAAGAATTTGAGAATCTAACTTACAAAGTCCCATGTAATGGTAAAAATGATCAATGCATGTGTTTGAGTATCTAATGGTTGGAAAAGGATGGTAGATTGTATAAGTTCATGAGATTTGATCAAGCAAATTATGAAAAGAATGCACATGGATATGCAAATGCTATAAGATGTTGAAATCATGTTATGAGATATGAAAAATGAATTCTAAAATATATTTTAATTTGAACAAGGAGTGTTTAATAGGGACATGCCTAATACTTACTCAAGGGATGTTAAATAATTTCCCTTGAAATGCTTCTTTAGACCTACAAGATGCCACCACACTACAGAACTAGAAAAAGGCATAAGTATGACCAAGAAACATTGTTATATGTTCAATCTCAAAAAAGGGAGAAAACTCATTTATCAAGCTCATTTCTTCCATGTTCATGTAATTTGGAAAACATATCCACAAAAATTCACTTGGATCTGCATCTTTATCCCCTTTATGTCTATCGAAAATATGCATCATAATTATATCTTGCAAGCCTTGAATCTTTGAGGAATGAAAATCCAACAACTTCAGCAAGGAGCTTCTATTCTCTCTCATTCTCAAATGCTCATCCACATGATGGCTTGATGAAATATGACTATCCTATTAATGGAAAATATTTGCAAGTAAAGGAAACACTTGTATATGGTATCAAAGTTTGGTTGAACAGGTATGGGAATGTGCATCCCAACAAAAATCCACTAGCAACCCGTAAAAAGGAACAATAAAACAATTGTATATCATAAAATACTTAATCAAAATCCACAATAACTAAAAAATCTAGCAAGATCTTGAGCATACGATGCACACTCTAAAAAATCCCACATTCAAGAAGCCCCATTGAAAATTACTAATGTGTGTTTTCAAATTTGACGATGAGTAAGACAACTCTACATTCAATCTAGCTTTACAAAATATAAAAAATGAAAATTATATACTAAAGTTCATATTTCCCCAGTTTGTTGTGTAGATCAGATTATGTATCAGGTCAGACATTATTTCAACTTTTATTCATATTCAATTTACTTGTTATTAATCATCCTTTAGGGACTAGGGAAAAGATATAAAAATGCTTACAAAAAGAAAGGGTCTTTAATGCACATTGTTAAAATAGAATAAGAATAGTTGGATTTATAATGTTGAGAAAAAGGCAACAATTGCAAGAGTAACATTCTAAATAGAGGAATAAACAAAGTCAGATCAGTTCAATTTAGTTTTTTTAGACACATTACCACTGCCTTTTCTTTTTCTAATTGATAAGATTCATTTTTATACTACTGTGACCTGTGGTTCTTAATGATTATAATCTTCAAATGTTATTCCAATAAAACTGATAGTTGCATTTGTTGTGTTTATTCAAATTAACCAAATATCGTGTTTTGGTTATTGGAATGATCGGGAAGGTTGTTAAGGTATGCTAGAATTTGTTTTGGATAGATATAGCTTGTGACAATAATTGTAAACACTATTATTTTATTATTATTCATATTTGCTATGCTTTGAAGTTTACGTTCTATAGTTTTAAAGGTGCACACCCCCAATATTAAGGAACACGTCCCTGTGTAACATTGGTTAAATGTGTAGAAATTCCATTCATTTCCTTTTCCAAACATCATCTATAATTAGTACCAAATTTCATTGATAATTAGTGTATTTTTGTGGTACTACCTTATTTAACTGACACTAAAGAAAGGAACAATAAAGTATATTGTTTTGTTTTATGTTGTTAATCTATTAATAGATTTCAAAACAAGATCAAGCAGAGACATAATATTTGTATTAAAACTATGTTTATGTTAAGAATTATGGAAGGGAGTTCAGAGGGATTAATATGGAAAAATAGATTAATTAAAATTAGCTCGTTTAATTATTTTAGAATATCATATTTAGTGGAAGGATAAACTATAATGTCTAATAGTTATCCCCCTCCTCTTGCTTAATAGGATGATAAGTCCCCTACACTTATTTTCCCATTTCAGAGGTAATACCTTTAACTTGAAATTTGTGACTCAGACCCAATTATTCATGATGCTAAACACAAACCGTTGAACACTAGGGTCCAAATTCCTAAAGATCACGATGAAACTTGACTCAATATACTTGGAACAGTTTCTACTTGTGTCAAGATCTTGTACTTATGTGTTTTTTGACATGGTATGTATTTTCCTATGCTCAGGTGACTCTATTTAACCTTTTGTTGAAGGGTTGGGGGCCAATTTTATTACAAGGATCCTTCACAAGACACAAAAAATATCTAATAAGAAGTGGATGTCTATGCAAAATGCATCATAAATGTTGTTTTAGGAAATTGCTTAGCATTTTTTACACTAGACACAATTTACCAAAAATGCCTTGCATTTCTTACAAAACATGGCTATTTTTGGCAATAGTAGGTTGCATATCTCAAGAACTAGGCATAATTCCCAAAATTACAAAGTAGAGGATACACCATAACAACCTAAATCCCACTAACCCTAAAACTTTGGCACATTTTGACTACAAGAGAATATATGAGAAGCATCCCTGCCACTAAGTTAGTGATTCTTAAAGAAAGACTGGAGATGAAGTGTGAGACCATTTGCAATTTTCCATTTTGTCCATTGTCCAACTCCACTATCAATTTTGTTAGTTGGACGAAACATAAATACTATTGGGACTAGTAACCATCTCTATTTAATGTGTCAGATGGGGGAGATTATTGGTAGTGTAAAATTTGTGCACTAACATGTTTCATGGAGACCATTCCATGTCCGACAAAATTCCTTCTTGCACTACATACCTATTCATTTGAGGGAACCCTATTTGAAATTATATTACTTAAATAATAGATTCATATTCCACTATCGCTACTCATGAGGAACTTCTTATTGAAACCAGGATCTAGAAGAAATAATTCATTAAAAATAATTATTTTCATATTTTATTTGAAATTTATTTTTATGTCTAAGTTCGATCAAGGAGGTTGATTCGCAGCCATCTCATATACAAACTCACCCTTTTATTGAATGATATCTCAACTTTTAGATAAGATTTAGATGAGTATTGAATCTTGGAACCGCCCATTGAAGCTTCATTTCTATATAATAATATCTCTATGTACTGGAGCATGTTCCTTGTATCTATCAAAGTTCATGGTGCATTTGATTAAGCTTAAAACTAGATCAATTGGTATCTACAGAGCTTAGATGTTGCATTTAATGAGAAAGCAGCCTTACTTGAGATCATATTTTTAAGCATGCATACTTTAGGTAGGAATTTATTACGAGAATGACCTCAAATTTCAGCACATTGGACTCATGAAACTTGCAAAGCTTCTAATCCTAGATATTATAACTTTCTTGGAGAAACTCAAACTAAGTATGAACTACATTCAAATTTCAATATTGCAGAAAACATTGTTTTTATGGATTAATTCATGTCTTCTATTTATCATAATTCTAGGACCTTTTGAAACAATTTTTTAGCACAAAAATTAAATAAAAAACCTCCAGCACCCCTTCTTCATCTTTTTCCAATTCTGAAATTTAGTAGGAAATAAAAATGAACAAAATTGGAAAATTTCTGAAAGAAACCTCCTTCCTAAGCTTCCAATGTAGTACACATTTGAAATGAACAACTAATAAGTTATCATCCATTCATCCAAATGTGTACTAAATTTTATCCACAACAACAATGTGCAAGCATATTCATAAAATGATAGTTCAACTTGTTCATCCAAATATTTAATAAATTTGACCCATGACAATGTTTAAATTATTGAACCATTGATCTACAGGCGATCAATGCAATTCAAATTATATTCTGTGCAGTTAAAAGGAATGAAAATTGTACACTGAACAAGACAAATTTCAAAGGAAAATGATAAAAATTTCTCAGTAAATTACAACAATAATATTCATTAATTCTAGCAGTATACAGTAATTTCACATAATGGAGAATTCAAATCATGTTGATAATATTTGAATCTACCAACTCAATCCTAATCAAATACCTAACTAGAAGTGTCTAAATCACTATTGGAGACCACTAGTCTAACTCAAAATGTCTAATTCAGTATGACAATCAGTTAAACTGACAAGGTAAGTGAACAAAGGTGCCACTTCCCCATGCATCCATGCATAATTGGCACTAGATTGAATAAATGTGATCTAACTAAATGTAATTGAAGATAAACTTAGCATAACTACCTACCAAATAAAACCAAATTATGGAGGATGACAATGGCACTCAAAGTGGCTCCTAAAGTGTAAGGATTAGCACCGGTGGAACCCATATGGCACACTGATGGAGCCAATGGGGAACACTGGTATTACTACTAGAACCAAACTCATGGTGGCACCAAACTATAGAAAATGATTCCTAAGTTAGGAAAATGATCTAATAGACTATATCAGGACAAAGGGGGATTATATAATCCTTACCCCCCCCCCCCTTAATCCTAACTTGGACAACTTGGGTCCTGGAAACAAGGCCAAAATTCACCCATTACAATCTAAAAGAAGAAAANTAAGTAAAATGGGGAAAACCTCATGGGAAACCCCCCCTCAAGACAGGCAATGAAATAGGAAAACAAGTTTTGAATAAAAATTTGTAAAATTTTTGTTGTAATCTGTAGCAGTTTGCAGCAACAATGTAGTAGTTTGGTTCTTTTGTGCAGTAAAATATTGTAATTGTGCATGTGAACCTCTCCAAACTAAAATGATTGTCTGGAGGAATTTTCCTCTTTGGAGGAATACAAATATGCTCAACTAAATAAAAAACATAGACAACTGCAAGATGAAAACTGGACCCATGTAGAGCAACTGAGATCAGCTGATGAGAGAGAAAAAGTTCTTGAGAATTCGAACCATGTGAGGAAAAACCAAGAAACTAATATATTTCAGCCTTGAAAATCAAACCATGTGAGTTAAAATCAGCTCCAATTGTTAGGAGCAAGTGTCCAAGTGAATGCAGAATGTCTCTTTCGTTACTAGTTTTGTGAGGAGATGAGCACGTGATCAAATAGAAAGGTAGAGAATACCTGTGGTTGTGGAGAGTGAGTTATTGAGATCCATTATCTGATATAGCTTCAAAAATAAATAATTATCCACAAAATATAATATCATAAAACTCATGAGAGAAAACTGACATCAAATCCCTAGTAGCAATTTTGGAAGAGACTTTGACACCAAAATTGATGAGAACAGCTACAAGCATGAATGGAGGCTCTTGAAACTTAAAAATTGAATAAAATAAGGTAATATCATATCCAAATAATTTCATATCATATCCAAGAATATGGAACAATGGTTTCGAGTGCCCCACCGAAATGGTAGATGCACAGTTTTCTCCTTCAACCAAATTATGAGTATTGGTGCATGGAATCATGTAGGAATTTCTTGGAAGATCTAGATCAAAGAGAGTAAATGGATCTCTCCTAAAATATTATATTATTTCCAAAGTATTACTTTTCTCCATAGAAGCATCAACATTAGAGAGAGAGAGAAATCGAATTCCTCTTTATTTTTTGAAGCAATCACTGAAAAACTTTGCACATAATTTAAAATAGAAGAATCACTGGAGAATGCTTGCATAGAATGGAAGTATATTTTTTATTCAATCAAATAGATTCAAATTTCTTCTTCTGGATCGACTACATGATAATATGAGATATTAGATATCTCATAAACTTTCGGAGTAGGAGAAATCACTCCAAGGAGACTTGCTTCAATTCGAATTGACTGTGTGGAATATTATGCTTCTTCTTCATCTTGAACAAATTCATTAGTGAGAATAGAGGCTAATAATTTTGAAGAAAGAACTCTTGTGGTGCTGGGTGTACTCTCCAAACTTCTATAATGATCCTTATTGTGCTTGCCAAATGTTCTATCCAATTCTATCTAGAGATCCTCTGGGTATTCAACAGAATCAATAAGGTAGCGCAAGATTGGAGAAAAGACCATACATATTTTTCCAAAATATCTATCACATTCATTTATCCAATGATTGTCATATTCATAAGACTATTTACCAATTCCAATAGATACCTCATAGAGATCTTGTCTCTTTAGAGATGAAATCATCTTCGATTTCCATTATGAATATCTTATGAATTGAGTAAGAATACGAACTGATAATCTCGAATCCATATTGAAGTTGTACTTGCAAAATATCACCACAAAACCAAAATCAATTCACAATCATGTCACATTCAATCCTTCCACCTCGACAAGTACACTTTTTCAGGGTCCGTCACACCTGGATAGACTTCTCTCAACAGAATTTAGAGAGAGAAAGGCTATAATTCCAGGAATTATGTGGAAACCCAACTGCTTCTGATGTACAATGGAGGTTGGGCAGACTTTTTTCTAGCCTAAACAAGGCTCTGATACCATGTTTGAATTATTGAACCATTGATCTATAGGAAATGAGTGCAATTGATAGTATATTTTGTGCAGTTGAATGGAATGAAAATTGTACACTCAACAAGACAAATTTCACAGGAAACTGCTAAAAATTGCTCAGTAAATTACAACAATAATATTCATTAATTCCACTAGTATAAAATAATGTTACATAATGGAGAAATCAAATCATGTGTATGAGATTCAAATATACCAACTCAATCTTGACTAACTCGCTAACTAGAAGTATCTAAATCCCTATCGAAGACCATTAGTCTAACTCAACGTGTCTAATTTAGTCCAACAATTAATTAAACTAGTTAAACTAGTTAAACTGACAAGTTAGGCGAAAAAAGGTGCCACTTCCTCATGTATCCATGCATAATTGATGCTAGTTTGACTGGATGTGATCTAACTAAATGTAATTACAGATAAAATTAGCATAACTACCTGCCAACTACAACCAACTGATGGAGGCTGATAGTGGTACTTGGGGTGGATTCTAAAGTGTAGTGATTGGAACCGGTGGCACCCAGATGGAACCAATGGGGCACACTCATGGCACCAATGGCACCAGTGGCACCAAACTCTAGAAAATGACTCCTAAGTTAGGAAAATTATCTAATAGACTATATCAGAACAAGGGAGGATTATATAATCCTAAAAGACAACAATGTGTAAACACATTTTAAACTCTCCAAAACTTCATGTACTATATAAATTAAAATTCTAGAAAAATCAAACTCACACTTAGTCATTTTCCCCAGCCAAAATAAAACCTCCGATATGCATGTAAATAATATCAGTGATCCAAACTCACTCGTATCATCGATGTAAGGTAATAAAAAGCAGTAACTTTCTAAAATCCAAACATCTTGAACTATTTGAAGACTCTGTATAGAGAAAATAAGGGAACAATAACTAGTATACAATGGATAAATTAGCGTTAATTCAAATAAAACTCCCATAGAAATAGCTCTAATCTTATTGATCTGTCCTCAAATATAAAATATAATTATAGCATATATTTCCCTAGCAAATTTAATCATCGAGCTTCTTTCAAAAAAAAAAAAATTCAAAAACTAAAATAAAAATAAAAATAAAGAGGATATATGCCCCAAATTAAGGATCTGCAAAATAATTTTAATTTCCTACTTGTCAAATTTGAACTGGTGACCAAAATTAAGGATCCACAAAATAAATCTATTTTTTCGACTTGTCGAATTTGAACTAGCGAACAAAATTTAAGAATATCTCATATCTCACTTCATATCTCCAATCTACCATGTGATTTGAAGCCTGATTTGTACAAAATATGGTTTTAGATTGTCATCCAATAAAGAGAGAAATGTAAACCTAAAACTGATACCTTCTCTTTCTCAAATCTATATTGTAACAACCTAAGTTTCATAATCATTAAACTTATTTTCAAGTTTTAATTAAGTTCCATAGTGCCATTGTTATAGTTGATATTACCACACTTGGTAGATCACATCTTTATGTCCTAACATGTCCCTCTACAGACTCTTTGGACCCCATTTACTTATATTATACTTTGATGTTCCAATATTATCCCCAAAAATCACCTGTTTATACCTATACACGACCTTTAAAGCCATACTCACATGTATACGCAGCTTTTGAGCTCAAACCTGCATACATCAGGAAGTGTGCATGAAGACAAATATTTTTGGAGTTTTCCTCATAGTAGTTTGAATAACTTGACTCTTGACCTTCCATATACCTTGAGAACGCTCAGACTTGACCCTCCATTACCTTTTTGGAGTACTATATATTGATCCTCTTGGAGAAATTGAAGAGTAAGGAAACTATAGTCCATTGTTGCTTCAGATTTTCCTATGCTTGATTTTGCATCCCTTTGTCCCTTTGGAGCATATATTGTTTCTCTTCCCAATCTTTCATTTTCTTTATGAGATTTTCATTGAGAGATGGAGGATTGAAGTGGTGGAATCCTAGGTGGAGGACTCAGTTTCTCCAGTCCGCAGAAGTGCCGACAGAGTTTGCCACTATTGTATCTTTGATTTATTAATAGAAATATTCATTTCTTGTCCAATACATGTGCATAAATATGAATATTGTATCCATGGATGTATTTATTTGCTTATGCATGATTGATTATATATGCTAGAGTAGATATAACACATTAATATTTATATGATGCTTGTCTTGTTTGTTGTTGTTGAGAGAAATTTGTGAATGCAAGCGTGTTGGAAAAGCTCAACGGGGATCTACATCAACCATCCGAAACAAGGTACGATTCATATCCCTTAGTGTTAGATGATTTTATTGTTCTTTAATATTGGAAAGGATTGATTTCTTGTGTCATACTATATGTTGTGGTACCCCCAAGGCATAGGAATTTTCTCTCCATAACAGAATTGGTGACTCCACTGGGGATGCACCTTGTTTTTATTTGGGGTTTGGGGGCACAATGTGCTTGACATGCTCTCTATTTCTCCCTATTTTTGTGCCGCATTTAGTAGTATGTTCATCCATTGACACTTCCCTAGAGTGGTTTTACCCTTGTCCTACTTTTTACCACTTTATTCTCTGCATACACAGGTTTTTGGCCAAAATTCGTGTATACAAGTAGGTTTTTGGCCAAAAGTCATGTATACATGCAGGTTTTTGGCCAAAATTTGTGTACATATGCTACTGTTCTTTGAACAGTCGTGTACATCCTCCCTTTTGGTTGTGTTTGATGTTGTGGGAAGTTGCTGGTGGGTTGTGAGTGTGGTTGGGTCTTCCTGGGTATTAATGTTGTCTGTTGACTTTTTCTTTTGTGACCAAAGACTGCTTTTCATTGGTTTTTCTTTAAGTTAGTTCTAGTTATTTATCTCCTTTTTTGTTTTGTCATTAGTGCATTATTATTTTGTCTCGGTGTCTTGCTTGTCTTGTGTTTGATGCTTGCTGTAGAGACTGAGAATTTTAATGAATTTTATTTCATTTTCAAAACAATTACATAGTCACATTCTTACTTGCATCTCACATATGGATTTATTATAGGGAAATATTCCACAATATTGCCAGATTTTAGCTCAGCATAAGTGCCATGTTTCTCGTGTAAAAAAAAAACTCAGTAATATAACCTTGAAAATACTATCTACCAAAAAATTAGTATCCCTCGACACAGGTTCTCTAACACTCTTCAATCACCGAATCAACTGAGGATTCCACTCCATTGATTTTCCTCCTTGAAAATGTCTTTGTTGGGTGGCTAACTTTGGTAACCACTCATGCAACATAATAGAAAATTTGAAAAAGAAAATCTCATGAATATCTGTATAAAGGTATCGACCCAACCACTCTGTTGGATTCAACCAAGATCCTTTACTCTCTTTGTAACATACCAAAAACTGAAAAATAAATATTATTTATTTCAACAAAAAAATTATGTTAATTTTTATTGTAAATTTTATGACCAAGTGGGTCAAGGATGATTGTAATTGAAGAATTATTTATTTTAATAATTAATTAAAGGAGACACCTATTCATGGGAGATTGTTAAATGAGAGTTCATTGACCCACTAGGAGGAAGGAGAAGTTGTAGAAGGTTGGTTGACAAGTGGAAACACTAACATTCACTTTCTAGTTGTTGCAGGAGCATAATCCCTAAAAAAATTGTCATGTTCCCTAAGAGGGGGAACTGAGCTGGTGGCTTATTAAATTCCAAAACTGAGCCAAAGACCTAGGAAATCTTATATAAACCATCAAATTGAGAAGGAGGTTCACCACTCATTTTGATTTCTGAGAGATTGAACTTTGTGACTCCCACAAACTGAAATGTCACGCACACAAAGAATTTGATGAGGGGATAGCTAAAGTGATTTGTTGAGTTAAGTCTAATACTAAGTTCTAAGTTGCAGAAGTCTATTGTGTGGTAGAGATCCTTGTCCTAGTGGTTCAGTGAACAAGCTCCAGGGTCCTAAGCAAGTGATTTGGCTGCTTTAGGGAAAGGTTGGGTGGAACAGTCTCCCTTGGGTGTTAGTCCTTTTTCTACAACACATCTAGGTTCCAACTCTAATCTGTATTATGATATTATTTTACTTATGTTTAAGAAAAGTATAATTTGTTTAAAATGAGGTTATAGTTAATAGATAATTATTCAATGATTGTAGGATTTAGTATTTGTGTAGAACTGATTGATAGAGAAACGTAGACAAATTATCTCGTGTATTTTTCCTCTCACCGAAGTGACGTAATCTAGTGTAGGAAGATATGAAATTATGTTTAATTAGGAAGATATAAAATTATGTTTGAGTAATAGTGCCAGAATGATGGAATCATGGTTTATATTCGTTATTACAACAAATAAACGTAATATATTTATGTATTGTTTACAATCTACTAATATTTAGAAGACTGATATATAGTTCAATATATAAGCTACAACTCCTAATCCAAAAGATAAGTCCTTTACAAACAGTTACTGTAAATCAAACCGAACCTTTAATTACATAGTAAGTATAAAAATAGAAATAGGTATAAGCTACTGTATCATGTTTTGAATTAAAACTTGTCAGGTTAAACTAAATACCATAGAGATCTTCTAAAGATAGTATAACCAATTCTTGACACATTTTAACACCAAGTCAAGTTTAACAACAACCATAGCCCTAATTTCAAGATAAAGGCCACTTTGGCGTTGTTATCTACAAGAAAATTATCTTATAGAAGAAGGATTCTAGACACCCTTAGGGCTTCTTGATTTTCGAAATAGTATGGTTAACTAATAGGATATAAATTCTTTCCAATGGTAAATGAAGTTACATACAGTCTCATGGCTTCTTAAAATTAAATAAACAAAGTAAAATACTCAAGTAAAAGCTTTACCAAACGATGGAACCCTAAAATCGTTATATAACTAACTTTTTATTTATATATGAGTTTTGACAGTAGTACAAGTAAACAGAGGTAAACATACATAACTATTTTACAAATGGATCCATGGCCCTTTTCAAAGGGTGAATATAATTGAAGAAATAGTA
Source organism: Pseudotsuga menziesii (assembly GCA_001517045.1). Classification (NCBI taxonomy): domain Eukaryota; kingdom Viridiplantae; phylum Streptophyta; class Pinopsida; order Pinales; family Pinaceae; genus Pseudotsuga; species Pseudotsuga menziesii. The sequence continues at coordinate 509,024 of LPNX010550311.1, forward strand.
TCGTGACTTTAGAATCAAATGTAAGCTTTACGGCCTTTATGCCACTTTAAACATAAATAATAAAAGATACTAGGAGCAAGTAAATGTTTAAATAGTAGCTGCAGAAAAACTTAAATGAAAACAACTTTGGAATCGTATTACTGATAGCCTCAACGGGTTAAATTACAGACCTACTATCCTTGTCTTTTATCAAAATAGGAAAACTGTATTAAACATTGTTTTGAAACCAAATAAAATTGACAATGAAAGGCCCACAGCCACAACACTGTGTACTGTAAAAACAATTTAAACTATGAAGCCCTCACGGACATTGTCTCGTAAACACATCCATTATAGTAAACCAATAATAAATTACGACAGAGGATCCTTAGTCAAAACCAAAAGTAGACAGTAATCTATATGACCTTCATGCTACTATAAACATAAGCAATGGAGGATAAAAAGAAGTAAGCATAGGTTTAAACAGTCAAACCCTAGTTATAACTTTGGCATTGTTACAGATAACCCTGACGGGTTTATATAGAAATACAATTGTTATATGAAAATAGTAAATGGTGTTTCGAGTGGCTTTCAAGCCCAAAAACCAAATTAACAGAGTAAGGCTCACGACCACAGTAAATAAACTTTATGTAGGTATGTACGGTAAACAAAACAAAATAGAAGTAGTTTTCAAACTCCTTATCTTCTAAAGGAAAGTGGCACAGTCGCAAGACTCCACGGTTAAAACCATTTATTTACAATTTGGAATTACACAGTAACTTAAACTGAGTTCTCAAGACCGAAACACTTCCACTATTAACAAATGTCAAAAACTACCAAAAGTATATAGAGTGGCATAGTCTTTTAGAAATACTCCACATGTATTGCAAATACCGAAGTCTTTCTTAACACTTTCTTAACAACAAACAAGAAAATAAAAATAGGCTCAATCTACAGAGGTTCTAATACACCCAAGAAACCTGGTTTTCTCCACAAAGCCACGATAATGTAAGAATACAAGTCTTACCAGTCAACTTGACTCTTTTGAGTGATATCTAGTAAGCATCTCTTTGTAGAAGTTTGTTTGTTGTTCCTGCATGCACATTTGTAGAGGTTAAATCAAAATAAATCTAAATGTAAATTGTTCCTAAAAGCTTAAAATATAGAGTGTAAGCTAACGACAGATACTTTTCCTTGTTAACATTTAAGATTCAGACATAGACACCAAATCTTCGCTAGTTTTAGTTGGAGGGTTTCTTCCACAAGCAAAGCAACTATGGTCAAATTTCTTGAGGTAAGGGTCGAGTTCATTAATCCCTCCATCACTGTCCTCTGTTGAGAGTATTGCAGATCCAAGTAGAAAAATGCCGAGAGCATTTTCCAGAAAACCATAAAAACCCGAAAAGGAAATAACAAAATGACTGTTGCAACTCTCGAGCCTCATTAAGAACCTAAGGCCTCGCTTTGTTTCCTTCTGTCACGGAGGTGTATCTTTAATACAGTCACATGGATGGCACAAAAGTGTATTTATGTTTTTTCCTTCACTTAAAGATGTCACCATAAAAATATTTATTCCTAATTCAACCATCATTTAATCTTCAAACCCCTTTTTGATAAAGTTTACACCATATAGTTAGTTTTGTAGTATAGGGTGTTTTAGGTACAAGTTGTGTTTCTAAACCTTGGTGGAACTTGTTGTTGGTGAGTTTTAGTTTGGTAGCCTAGGTTCCTTTTCCAAGCCAAGGGTGAACTCTTAACCTACACCAAGGAAAGACATATTTTCATGCATTAGCATGGAAAGCTAAATAATACTATGAAGCTTACTTGTCAACTTTGTATAAGCTAAACAAAACAATAAACGAATGCTACGATAATACTTGCAAGAAATGTATAAGTAATGATGCCATAAGTTATTATCAATCAATGTTCGTAAGTAAACCTACCAATGATGTACTTTAAAATTATAAATCGTGTGGGTTACCAAATCCCCTGTCCTTATGACAGAAGTCTAAGAAACATAACATCGATATAAATAATTTCTAGGAACTTCTAATGTTAAAAGAAGTAAATAATTTTTTATTTATTTATGAAATTTTAGAGATGTTACAAGTGGTATCAGAGCGAGATTCCAAACACTAGGCCTTATTTTCTCACTCTCATATAAAGGAAAAATAGTGTACTAATTTTATTTTTGCATTTATTTCTATCCAGAGATATAAAATATGTTTTGCAGGAAATGGATAATGTTGAATCCTCTACTGAAAATGGTTCTCAGCATAACAACCTTGACAACTTTTATGTAGAACTGAATAATCCAGAATTACTACAAATAGTCACAGATTTAAAAGCTAAACTACAAACTGTGAAACATGATAATGAAAGAATTTTGGAGCTAAATGAAATTCAACTTGACAAAATACATAACCAGGAAAAAGATAAAAGAAATTCTATCGAAACTGATTCTGAAACAACGTCCTATAAACGTAAATGAAAGAAAGAAAAATACTCTAATAGTGAATCTTCTTCAGAGGTTAAAAGAAGATCATGTAGGGAAAGGAAAAAATACATAAGTGACATCAATGAAAGTGACCGAAAACCTAGGAGAAAGAAGTATAAACCCTATGAAGATATTTCTGGAGAGTTCAAAAAAATAAAGCCTCCCATGTTTAACGGGGAAGTAGAGAAAGGAGAGGAAGCAAAATCTTGGCTGTCAGGAATAAATAAATACTTCTAGATTTACAACTATTTTGACAGACTAAAGGCTAGAATGCCTATTTACAATTTGAATGGAAAAGCCGATATCTGGTGGAAAGATATAAAGAGGGTCAAAAATAAGAAAAAGAAGTACTTAACCTAGAGAATTTTTAAGAAATACTTCAAAAGAAAGTTTATGTCTGAACAATATTATGAGGAAGGAGCCAAGGAGTTCTATGATTTAAAATTGGGTTCCATTTCAATGAAAGAGTTGAGTAGCATGTTCTTAAGTCTTCTCATATATGTACCTTATATAATAGATGAAAATCCTAAAATCCAATGGTTTTTAAGTTGTCTACCTACTAGCTTCAAAGATAAGATTGAGTTTGACAATACAAAAACTTTAGAGGAAGGTATGAGAAAGGTTGATTTATGTTATGAGCAGAGCAATAAAAGGGAAAGTTTACTTTATTGGAAGACTAAAAAGACAAGTCATTTTGACCAAAGAAGAAGAGAATTCAAGTCAAATAAGAGTTTTGGGAGTAAATCCTAGAACTTCTCCAAGAATAACTATTAGAAAACTGATTTTTAAGAATAAAGTACCCCAGAATATGTGAGGATTTATAATCCTCCCTTGACCAAACTATTTATTAGATTATTTTATCCTAACTTAGGAGTTTTATATAATTAAGTGGGTCTACTTATATCATTGGTTCCACTTGGTATAATGGGGGTACATGTACTAGTTACTAGAGTGTGGGGAACACTGCTAGAAGCTAACTGCCATTGACTGCACTTGCATGCATCAATTTAGGCGCCTCCTAGACCAATTCCTATATTTTAGGAGCCACTGGAAGTCCTAAAACCAAACTCCTTTAGTCAGTTGGAGTTGGAACTAGTTGTTATTTTATAGTTACATTCAGTTAGATCACAATCAGTTCAGTTAGCACTAGTTATGCATGGATTCATGTGGATTAGGCACCTTTTCTCACCTACCACTTTAGTTAGACTGAGTTAACTATTTATTACTGATTTTGTGATTTGATTAGACATTTGGAGTAAACCATTTGGACTCTGATATTGATTGAGACATCCTGAGTTAGCTAGTCGGTTAGGTACAGTCACATCCAGTTGGTAGATTCGAATTCCTCCCTAATGAATTTGAATTCTTCCTTATGTAACATTGTTGTAACATAGGATTAATGAATGAAAATGTTACTATAGTTATCTGAGATATACTCATCTGTTTTTTGTGTGGTTTGATTTGTTCAGTGATCACATGCTCATCTCCTCACGAAACTAGTAAAGTTGGAGACATTTTGCATCCGCCTGGACACTTGCTCCTAACACTTGGGGCTTATTTTTCCTTACATGGTTTGATGTTCAAGGATACAATATATCAATTTCTTGGGTGTTCCTCACATAGTTCCAATTCTCAAGCACCTTTCCTCTCTCATCAGTTGATTTCAGCTGCTCTACATGAGTCCATTTTTCATCCTGCAGATGTCTATATTCCTAATTCAGTTGATCACATTATTATTCTTCCAAAGAGGAAGATTCCTCCATACATAATCAATTTGTTTGGATTTAGAGGTTCACATGCATAGATTCAGGATGCTACAACGAAGAAGAACCAAAATACTACATTACTACTTCATACTATTGCAAATTGCAGCAAAAGATTTTGCAATTTTTAGCTTGTATTTCCTGATTTCTGCTTATCTTGAGAAGGGAGGGGGGGGGGGGTTCCCATGAGGTTTTCTCCTATTTAATTGGTTGTATTAAGAATAATTTTATCTTTTAGATTGTATATGGGTGACTTATGGCCTTGTTTCCAGGGCCCACAGTTTTCCAAGTTGGGATTCAGGGGGGGTGTTAGGATTTATAAACCTTCCTTGACCAAACTGTCTATTAGATTGTTTTAGCCTAACAAAGTTTATTTAATTAATTGGGTCCACTAGTACCATTGGGTCCACTTGTCCTAATGGGGCCACATGCACCAGTTACTAGAGTGTGTGGAACACTGCTAAAGGCTAACTACCACTGACTGCACTTGCATGCATTTGTTTAGGTGCCTCCTAGACCAATCCCTACATTTTAGGAGCCAATGGGAGTCCCTACACCAACCTCCTTCAGTCAGTTGGAGTTGGAACTAGTTAAGCTTAGTTATTTTCTAGTTACATTCAGTTAGATAACAATTAGTTCAGTTAGCACTAGTTATGCATGGTTACATGTGGATTAGATGCCTTTGCTCACCTACCACTTTAGTTAGACTGACTTAACTATTTATTATTGATCGTGTGAGTTGATTAGACATCTAGAGTTAGCCATTTGGACTCTGATATTGATTGAGACATCCTGAGTTAGCTAGTCAGTTAGATACAGTCACATCCAGTTTGTATATTTGAATTCCTCCCTAATGAATTCGAATTCTTCCTTATGTAACACTATTGTAACACTGGATTAATGAATGACAATGATACTATAATTATATGAGTTATACTCATCTGTTTTCTGTGTGGTTTTATTTGTTCGGTGTGTGTCTTCATTTCTATTTTACTGCATCAATAATATTGGACTCATTGCTTGAAGATCTAAATGGCACAACAATTTTAATAGAATACCGCAGTATCAAAAGGCACGGATATGCCTAACAATTTTGTTATAAATACCGAACAAAGGAAACCTGTCAAATGCTGGGAATGTCAAGGACCACATTATGCCAAGTACTGCCTGAACCAAAAGGGGAACATCAACAACATACACATTGTCCAAGAAGGGGAAACAGTTGGATATGTGGCAAACGAGATGCACAGGATAAATGCAGCTCTGGAGAACCAATAGGAGGATCATTGGACTTCTATGGTGGAAGTGAAAGGTATGATCCAAAAATTTTCTGTTTCCATCTTAATCGATCTAGGTGCTAGTTTAAGTTATATATTTCCTAGCATCATGGAAAAGTGTAACTTATCCTTAAAAAAATTTGAAAAAACCTTGTAGGCCTAGTTAGCCACAGGAACTAAAAGAAAGGTGGTAAATTATGTTGAAAGTTGTAATTTGCTTATGAGTCAATTTGAAAGTGAGGTCAAACTAAATGTGTTACCTTTAGGTTCTTACAATGTCCTAATAGGAATGGATTGGCTTGAAAAACACCAAATGATTTTAAACTTTTTTTTCAGAAAACTTTTACTTGTTTGAATAATGAAGGAGAAAGAATTACTGTGATAGGAATACCTAGAAAGATATATGTTAGATGAATATCATCCTTACGGATGAAAAAGGCTATAAGGAAGGGCTATAAAGTCTTTGTTGTAGACATTATAAATAATGAACAAATTGATAAAAAGATAAACCAGGATTTGAGGATATTCTGATCCTGCAAGATTTTGCAGATGTATTTCCGGAAGAAATTATAGGATTACCTCCTAAATGACATCTAGACTTTACAATTGAATTAGTATCCAGAGCGGTACTTAATTCGAAAGCTCCCTATTGAATGAACATATTGGAGTTGAATGAATTAAAATTACAATTACAAGAGTTAATAGACAAACATTATGTAAGACCAAGTGTATCCCCTTAGGGAGCACCGGTCCTTTTTGTTAAAAAGAAAGACGGTACTTTGCGTCTATGTATAGACTACCGTTAACTTAATAAAATGACGATTAAGAATAGGTATCATTTGCCACGCATTGAATATCTGTTTGATCAGATACGTGGAGCAACAATATTCTTAAAGATCGAATTAAGGTCTGGGTATCACCAAGTTAGAATTACAGATGAAGACATCTTTAAAACTACTTCTCGTACAAGATACGGGCACTATAAATTTGTGGTTATTCCCTTTGGGCTAACAAATGTACCAGCAACCTTTATGTGCTTAATTAACAGTGTCCTAAGTAATTACTTAGACAAATTTGTAGTCATCTTTATAGACAACATATTAATTTATTCTAAGACAAAGAACATGAGGAACACATAAATATAATTCTACAAGTGTTAAAAGAACATCAGCTATATGCTAAGTTCAACAAATGCAATTTTTATAAAGTTAAATACAATATTTAGGGCATGTAATATCTGAAAAAGGGATATTGGTGGACCTGAATAAAATAAAAGCTATAATTTATTGGTTTGTCCCTAAGGATGTAACTGATGTGCGATCCTTTATGGGGATAACAGGTTATTATAGAAAATTTATTGAAGGATTTTCAAAGGTTGCAAATCCTATATCTTCATTACAGAAAAACGGTAAGAAATTTGTTTAGGATCAGAAATGCGAAGACATTTTTAATAAACTAAAAGAATTACTAACTACTGCACCCATTCTAAAAATATCAGATCCAGACAAAGATTTAGTTGTATGCACTAATGCATGCAACGAAGGATTTGGTGGAGCATTGACACAAGAAGGTCATGCAATTGCATGTGAATCAAGAAAATTAAAAAAACTCATGAAAAGAACTATGTAACGTATGAATTAGAGTTGGATACAATAATCCACACTTTAAAAATGTGGCACTGTCACTTAATAGTTAAAATAGTTCTACTAACGTTTGATAACATATGCCTAAAATATCTGTTTGATCAGCAAAATCTAAACGTAAGGAAAGCTAGATGGTTATCTTTCCTTAGTGAATATGATTTCGAAATCAAACATATTAAAGGGAAAGAAAACAAAGTGGTGGATTCCTTAACAAGTTTTGTAGCTTCCATTAGTAGTTATAAAACTGATTTGGAAGATAAATTGGAAGAAGGAATAAAACGGGATTTAGAAAAACAGAATTTAAAAGAAAAGATAACTCATAATACATCAGAAAATATAATTACAGATTACATTTTTAATGAAAAAGGTTTAATACTGTTTAAAAATAGACTTTATGTACCAAATATACAAGAAGTTAAGCTGTTGATTTTGTATGAAATTCACAAAATTCCTTATTCTGGACATCCGAGGTATCAGATGATGATAACTATGTTAAGAAAGTAGTACTTTTTGTCTAACATGAAAAATGAGGTTGCTGAATTTTTAGCGAGGTGTATAGAATGTCAGCAAGTTAAAGTTGAACATCAACACCCAGCTGGTATTTTATAGCCATTACTAATTCCAAATTAGGAATCGGAAGTCATCAATCTTGACTTTGTAACTAGTCTACTTAAAACCCAGAAACAAAATGATTCAATAATGGTATTTGTGGATAAATTAAGTAAAGCAACACAATTTATCCCTGTTAAAACAACTTATACAGTTGCTAATATCACTGACATTTTTATGAAACAAATCTTTCATCTGCATGGAATTCCAAAGGTAATAATTTCTGACAGAGATCCCATATTTACTGGTAATTTTTGGAAAACTTTATTTAAAGGATTAAATACTAAATTGAATTTCAATATTGTTTATCATCCGCAAATGGATGGACAAACAGAAATAGTCAATCAAGTATTAGAATACATGTTATGAATGTATGTTAGAGACTATCCCAAGAAGTGGGAAGACTATTTGCATTTGGTTGAATTTGCTTATAATAACCATTATCAAGCTTCAGCAAATCTTAGTCTTTTTGAAATATTATATGGTAGAAAGTGTAACACTCCTATTACATGGAGTAATCCAGTAGAATGGTTGATGTTGGGAACTAACATGTTAAAAGAATTGAAACTAACAGTGAAACAAGTACAAGGCAACTTGAAAATTGATCAAGAGAGGAAAAAGAGTCATGCCAACCTTAAAAGAACTCTAAAGGAATTCCAAGTATGTGAGCATGTGTTTGTTAAGGTGCAACTAAGAAAGAGGTCCTTTAAACTAGGAATTTGTGCTAAATTAGCACCCAAGTATTGCTTACCATTCGAGATATTGGAAAGAATGGGTCCAGTGGTTTATGAACTAGCTTTTCCACCTAATCTTAGGATACACAATGTTTTTCACATTTCTATTTTGAAAAAGTATATGCATGATGCTACTCATGTGATTGAATGGAATGTGATTCAGGTAGAACCAGAAGGATATTTTCCCGTGGAATCGGATTGTATTCTTGATAGGAGGCAAATTTTTCCCCAGAATCACACCATTGGACAGGTAAAGGTGTAGTGAAAACACCTCAGTCCAGATGAAGTGACCTGGGAACTAGAGAGCGATATGCGGGTGGCATATCCAAATATGTTCCAAGAAGACTCATAATAACTTAAGAAACATCGAGGACGATGTTAATCTTAAGGGGCGGTGTTTGTAACATACCCAAAACTAAAAAATAAATATTTATTATCTATTTTAGCAAAAACATTATGTTAATTTTTTTTGTAAAGTTTATGACCAAGTGGGTCAAGGATGACTATAATTGAAGAATTATTTATTTTAATAATTAGTAAAAGGAGACACCTCTTCAAGGAGACTATTAAATGAGTCTTCACTGACCCACTAGGAGTAAGGAGAAGCTGTAGAAAGATGGTTGACAAGTGGCACCACTAGCATTCACTTTCTAGCTATTGCAGGAGAATAATCCCTAAAAAAGTGGTCATGTTCCCTCAAAGGGGAAACTAAGCTAGCGACTCATTAAATTCCAAAACTGACCCAAATAACTAGGAAATATTATATAAACCATCAAATTAAGCAGGAGGCTCACCACTCATTCTGATTTCTGAGAGAATGAACTTTATGACTACTGCAAATTGAAATTTTAGGCACACAAAGAATTTGATGATGGGATAGCTAAAGTGATTTGTTGAGTAAGTCTGCTACTGAGTGCTAAGTTATAGAAGTCTACTATGTGGCAGAGATCCTTGTCCTAGTGGTTCAGTGAACAATATTGGGGGTCCTAAGCAAGTGATTTGACTACTTCAAGAAAAGGTTGGGTGCAACAGTCTCCCTTGGGTGTTAGTCCCTTTTTTGCAACACATCCAGGTTCCAACTCTAATCTATATTATGATATTGTTTTACTTATGTTTAAGAAAACTATAATTTTTTTAAAATGAGGTTATAGTTAATAGATAATTATTCAATGATTGTAGGATTTAGTATTTGTATATAACTGATTAATAGAGAAATGTAGATAAATTATCTCCTGTATTTTTCCTCTCACCTAACTGACGTACTCTAGTACAGGAAGATATGAAATTATGTTTAAATAGGAAGATATGAAATTATGTTTGATTAATAGTACCAGAATGATGGAATCATGGCGTATATTCATTATTACAGCAAATAAACGAAATATATTTATGTATTGTTTAAAATCTACTGATATTTAAAAGACTGATATTAGTTAAATATATAAGCTTCAACTCCTAATCCAAAAGATAAGGCCTTTACAAATAGTTACAGTAAATCAAACTGAACCTTCAATTACAGAGTAAATATAAACACAGAAATAGGTATAAGCTAATGTATCATGTTTTGAATTAAAACTTGTGAGGTTAAACTAAATACCACAGAGATATTCTAAAGATAGTATAACCAGTTCTTGACACATTTTAACACAAAGCCAAGTCTAACAATAGGCCATAGCCCTAATTTTAGGCTAAAGTCCACTTTGGCATTGTTATCTACAAGAAAATTCTCCTATAGAAGAAGGATTGCAGGAAACCTTAAGGCTTCTTGATTTTCGAAACAATATTTTGTTGTTTTTTTCTGTGTAACATCCCTCGCCACCTCGACCTAGAGCTCGCAGTGTAAGTAAGCATCACTGTAAGTATCCACTATAAACCTCTGTCAAGTTATGGTTATAATTGATAGGATTAATGACTGAAAGCTTCGATCGACTAAAATGACATTTGGCGACGAATCCACTAGGGGGAAGGGGATTTTCGGAAAAAGGGAACCGAGAAACTCAATGAAATAAATAGATGTGTGCTTGTAAATACTAAGTGAATAGAGAGTAGTGTTCAATTACTAGCAAGACAGTCTTTGGTATCTATAGTGGAATCGATTAAGAAAAACAATGCTTTAATTTTAAGGGGACAAGGGGACCATGCAACGATAGGAGTATGGGAGTTAAATCTTATATTAATTAATACAAAGACACTTTCCGTATGCTAAGCAGGATGACAAATGATATCAAAGGATAAAAGCAAAAGGACACCTACTCATAATTATAGAAGAAAAGGTTAATATGATTAAAAGGAAAACCTTTTTCATTAATTTGTATATAATGCCTTATGTATGGTTAAAAAGCTCTTTTACACTACATTTTATATGCTGAAAATAATTCGAGGCTAATATGACAAATGCTCTTTAACAAATATATATTTGTATATATTAAAAGGTAGCACAATGGAAATTAATAAAGGATAATGGTTGTTGTGGAGCGTCATAATATGCTATATGTATATATAGAATGGAACACTATTTTTAATATGTGAATAATATAATAATGTGTAGTTTTCATATGAGAACTTTATATTATAGAACTGGGAATGTCCCACTTGTTTTCCAAAGTACTCTCCACATTTAAAGGGGTTAATTTAGTTAAATGGAAAGGGCACTACAAATGAAGAAAAAGCTAATATGAATTTTAGAAAGGTTAAATTTATACTAAAGGTGAAAGCTAAGATAAATAATTAGAAAGGTTAGATATGCTAAAAGTGAAGTTAGTTGCCAATTATGAATTGATAGTTTAAGGCAAAAGCATTTATCCCACATGCATGGGAAGAGAAGAATTTGAAAACTCTGCGACCTTTTATAGAAGTGAAATGCAAGCTGTAAAGGGGACCCGTTTTGGGGAAGGTCACCCAGATGTTTATACTTTCACCCGATATAAATTTCTGGTGCATAGTAAGAGTAGTGGTTTTTGGGTAAAGAGAGGGGCCATGTTTGCGATCAGGGAATGATGGGGCTGGAGCAAACTACTCTGAATCAATGTCCATTCATCTGTGCCGTCAATCTGGTATGGAACTTCTGTTATGGTATTATGTTAATATTCATTTCATATCTAAAAGGATATGCTTTAAGGCGAGGGATTCAAGAAGAAAAAGGGAGAAACACATTGGATTTCGTCCGTGATCATCAATCATGAGGGGAGCCTGAAATCATTGGCCGTTGGGACACGAGCTGAAGCAAAGGGGAAGGCATGCAATTTTCCTTGTGGTTTTGAATCTGATCTTGTGCAATTATTCCTTGATCGAAACCTGTGATCTCGCTACCAGAGGAATGTTAAATGAAGGGTATGTATCGCAACTCATCCTTGGATCCACTGTGTTTTCATTTCTTGATGGATGTTGTTTATGGCGATTTATCATACATGTTGAATGCCTCTTTTTAAGCTATGAACTTATAGTCGTTGGATGTAGGGTAATTAGTTAAGCATTATCTCATTACTCCACTGTAATCCCACCCTCCGTATATGCACGTTATCCCACAATAATGATAATTTTTATTTGATCCACATCAATGATTGAAGCGACTCGTGGGTTGTTTATGATACGTTAATAGTTTCCCTCTATGATCCATTCACCCTTTTTAAGAAGGGGTTTCCTGTTATCTGTGCACATCGATTCACACTTTGTGAATATTGCTCTAGTTAAACTATCTCAATGCTATTTTTCCCTTTGAATATTTTGATGATGCTTCCATCGATTTCGATGTAAGTATATGTGTGAATCTGGAAATATCAGATGCATGCAGTCACCTAGGGCTTTTCAGACATCTGTGTTTTTTTTGGATTATCAAAATGTCTTTGGTTAAAACATCTGCCTGATTTGAAATGAACCAAGTCTTGTTAGCCAGCGCTATTTCTTAAGCGGTCTAAACAGAACACATTCATGAAACTCTTTATTATTTGAGATCTTTGTAACTTGAACATATTTTTTTTTAGCGGATGGATGTAGAGGATTGAAAATCTCATATTTCAATATTGGCTCCGGAACATATTACTTTCATCTTTTCTATTAAATGGTTTCCTATCATGAACATTTCTGAAAGCAAACAATGAAATTCATTCATCACAGTAATGGTCGAATGAGGGATGAAGTGAATCATAGCTAACTCTGTGCCGATGTATTTTTCACTATGGCAAAGATAATAATATAACTATTCCTACTATTAAACATTTAATCCAACTACTATGAAGGCTATAACTTTATACACTAATTGTAATAATCTTGTAATGGTGAAGCAGTTATGCTTGGGTTAAGTACGATTTAGTTCCTTAAATCAGACCTTAGCTTTAGGGGTTAGTCGATTTAAGAAGTTTTATTTTGATATCATGAAGGTTGGGAAAATATTAAAATAATGAAGTAAGGTAGTGAAATCCCATTAAGTACTTCTACATTAATATTTAGAGATAAATGGGTGCAACATGAGTATGATGTTGTTACACATTTTAATGGAATTTTACTTTCAGAGTTATAGTAAACATGAATGGAAAATAGTTACTTTTCCTACTAGAGGAGGCAATGTTGAAACCATAATGAACAAGGTTACCTAGACCATGTAATGGGATAGCGGAGTGTGTCATGTAGCCTTTTCATTATGAATAACTTATGACGAGGGCCTATGACTAGGGTTTTGTCGTAAGTAATGATTAAACATTTGTTTTTACCATAAGGAATGGTCAGTCTTGTATGATCACTCTTTTCATAGGAACTTATAAAAGTGTGTAATTGTGTAGTTGAAAAGGAAAATCGATTCAAAACTGATCTGGCATTTCCATATACCCAAATGGTCCAAGCACAATGTTCAATACTTTGTGTTGTTATAAACATTACTTTTTCAACACCCTTGCTTCACAATATACATATATATATGTATTATAGTGAGAATATTACTATGGTTATATATATTTAAGTGTAAGATAAACATTGCTTTGGGTTTAAAGTTATATACCATGACTAGATGTCTATATATATTGGAAACTTTTCCATGAATAAGAGTATGTATGAAACTTACTTTAAACCATATCAATAGCATAATTACAGGATTTTAGTAATAGGATTCTTGGCTTGTGTAATTAAGAGTATGGGATATATAACCTAAAGCATGGAGTGAAGGGGTTATACTTGGAAAATCTGGTAATACCTCGGGTTAACATTTGGTAAAGGAGTTAAATCACTCCCGAACCTTAGTGGATTCGTCGCCCAAGCTCGGGGGTGACTCTAGGCGGAAGAACACATACCAGATAGAGTCAGTTGGTTGGGTGGAAAGTTGAAGCGAAGCTTTCAGTTGGATCATTCTTTAACTTAGAAAAAGAAGTTTTAATTACTAGTTGTTAGTGTTAGTCGTTCAAATGGCTAGCTTCATTTTAATTTTATATTTCCTCTTTGAATAGTTGAATATTAATGCTAAGTTGTGAAGTGCAGGAAGATGCGGACGATGGAAGTATGGTAGGATACTATACAGTATATATATGCATTCGATTATTTTTATCCTATTCTGTAACTGTCTAACCCTGTTGTATCTTAACAGCTGCCTCAGGGATTCTTGTCCCTTCGCCTGTTGCTTGTACTTGGATCGCTCGACGAATGGTATAAGAATGGTGATAGGGATTTTATTCATGCATAGTTAAAATTTGTTGATATAGATCAGTACCATTCCAAGGATTATTACATGAACAAAGCATTGTATCTGCCATTCCTATGTTAACTATGTCTAATGAATAACCTATGAATTGAGAAAAGATCTTCTAATTGTGATTGTATAGAATTATTGAAGTGCTTGCACGACAAGTAGTCGAATCATCCTGCAATGACAAGAATTCAAAGTAAATAGAAAAGAACTCATGGAAATTATAAATATAATCTACATATACTTTTGTATGTCCCTTATATAATCTGGTTGTAAAAAAGTGACAAATGGAGGTAGTCAAATCAACCTCCTCGTATTCCTTGCTTGTAGTATGAAATGTGTCTTATGACTTAGGTTGGTTTAAGAGGTTTTGCAAGTAGCAGTAGGATCACACGGAAAAATAAAGAATATGTATGTTATCTTTTGGTATTCCTTAAGAAGATTTTTATGATAAAACTAAGCTTAATCCAATTGGCATAACTAAGTCTTCCTGATATAGAGTGAAACAGTTTCACAATCTTTTCATTTGGGATGCACAATTTGAGTGTCATTGACATTGTTATCTTAGGTGCTTTTGGTATATTACCTTTTTGTCCTCATGATGAGGAAGATGTAGAAAGTCTTATTATGTATGAACTGAATCTAAGAATGATCGTTTAGGAAAGATTGCTTCTTAATGCTTAATTTTGATTAGGAAGGTAATACTGCAAAAGATAATTCTCAAATGATTGTTTACAATGTGCATGAATCTTTCTTAACAAGGTTGCTGCTAACAGATTTGACTCCTCTATATTAATAGTGTAAACATAAAAAAAAAATCTCTGCACACATTGGCACCTAGGTATAAGAGGGGCACTACATTTTGTAACTAGGGGAATCAGCAACTGGGGACGGGCTGGTACTCGCGTGACACGGGGTCCACTATACCCCTAGGTGCATCCACATGTCCTGAACCATGGCGCACGGGTAAATTTGGGGGGGATTTGAACACAAGATCTTCCAATTACAACCAATTTCAACAATTCCACTTTACCACTTGCGCTGCCCCCCCACGGGCTATTTTCGAAACAATATGGTTAAATAATAGAATATAAGTTCTTTCCAATGGTAAATGAAGTTACATACAGTCTCATGGCTTGTTAAAATTAAATAAACAAATTAAAATACTCAAGTAAAAGCTTCACCAAACGATGGAACCCTAAAATAATTATATAACTGAATTTTTATTTATATATGAGATTTGACAGTAGTACAAGGAAAAAGAGGTAAACAAACATAACTATTTGACAAATGACTCCATGGCCCTTTTCAAAGGGTGAATATAATCAAATAAATAGTATTGTGACTGTAGAATCGACTGTAAGCTTTATGACCTTTATGCCACTTTAAACATAAACAATAAAAGATACAAGGAGAAAGTAAATGTTTAAACAATCGCTGCAGAAAAACTTAAAAGAAACAAATTTGGCATCGTCTTACAGATAGGCTCAATGGGTTTAATTATAGACCTACTATCCTTGTCTTTTATCAAAATAGGAAAATTGTATTAAACATTGTTTTGAAACCAAATAAAATTGACAATGAAAGGTCCACAACCACAACACTGTGTACTGTAAAAAAAAATTAAACTATGAAGCCCTCATGGGCATTGTCCTGTAAACACGTCCATTATAGTAAACCAATAATAAATTATGATAGAGACTCCTTATTCAAAACAAAAATTAGACAGTAAGCTATACAACCTTCATGCTACTGTAAACATAAGCAATGGAGGATAAAAATAAGTAAGGAGAGGTTTAAATAGTCAAACCATAATTATAACTTTGGCATTATTACAGATAACCCTGATGGGTTTATACATAAATGCAATTATTTTATCAAAATATTAAATGGTGTTTAGAGTGGCTTTCAATCCCAAAAACCAAATTAACGGAGTAAGGCTGACGACCACAGTAAATAAACTATATGTAGGTCTGTATTTTATAAACAAAAGTGAAATAGAAGTATATTTCAAACTCCTTATCTTCTAAAGGAAAGTGGTACATTCGTAAGACTCCACAGTTAAAACCATTTATTTACACTCTAGAATTACATAGTAACTTAAACCGAGTTCTCAATACCGAAACACTTACGGGTTCTTCTAGTATTAACAAATATTAAAAACTACCAAAATTATACAGAGTGGCATATTATTTTAGAAAGACTGTGATAGGTATTACAAATACCAAATTTTTTCTTAACACTTTCTAAACAACAAACAAGAAAATAAAAATAGGCTCAATTTATGGAGGTTATAATACACCCAAGAAACCTAGTTTTCTAAATAGATCCATGATAATGTAATACTACGAGTCTTACAGATCAACTTGACTCTTTCGAGTGATATCTAGTAAGGATCTCTTCATAGAAGTTTGTTTGTTGTTCATGCATGCACATTTGCAGAGATTAAATCAAAATAAAGTTAAACGTAAACTGTTCCTAAAATATGAAAATACAGAGTGTAATTTAACGACAGAGACTTTACCTTGTTAACATTTAAGAGTCAGAAATAGTCACCAAATCTTCACTAGTTTCATTCTGAGGGTTGCCACTGCAAGCAAAGAAACTATGGTGAAATTTCTGAAGGAGGTAAGGGCCGAGTTCATTAAACCCTTCATCGTTGCCCTCTGTTGAGAGTATTGCAAAGCCAAGTATCAAAAGGCTGAGAGAAGTTTCCTAAACACCATAAAAACCTAACAAGACAATATCAAAATGACGGTTGCAACTCTTGAGTCTCATTAAGAACCTACGGCCTCGCTTTTTGTCCTGCTGCCATGCATGTGTATCTTTAATACAGTCACATGGATGGCACAAGAGTGTAGTTATGTTTTTTCCTTCGCTTAAATATGTCACCATCAAAATGTTTATGCCTAAGTTGACCATAGTTTAATCTTCAAACCTGCTTTTGATAAATTTTACACCATATATTTAGTTTTGTAGTATAGGGTGTTTTAGGTACAAGTTGTGTTTCTAAACCTTGGTGGCACTTGTTGTTGGTGAGTTGTATTCTAGTAGCCTAGGTTCCTTTTCCAAGCCAAGGGTGAACTCTTAACCTACACCAAGGAAAGACAATTTTTCATGCATTATCCTAGAAATCTAAGTAAGACTATGAAGCTTACTTATCAACTTTGTATAAGCTAAAAATAATAATAAACGAATGCTACGATAATACTTGCAAGAAAATGTATAAGTAATGATGCCATAAGTTATTATCAATCAATATGTTTTGACATAGCATTGAAAAATGGTCATAAGTAAACCTACCAACAATGTACTTTAAAACTATAAATCTTGTGTGTTACCAAATCCCCTATCCTTATGAAAAAAGTATTAGAAACATAACATCGATATAAATAATTTCTAGGAACTTCTAATTTTAAAAGCAGTAAATATTTTTTTTTTTTACGAAATTTTAGAGATGTTACACTCTTCTTGCACAAATTCTAATGCTTCAAAATGCACCCAATATTGGATTTCAGGCTTCATCATATGCCACAGCGGAGTCCATAACCATGATTATTCATGGTCTCGACAACATAACCATTTGTTGGCATTTTGATTCTTATCTCTATTCTTTGAACTAGGTTCAATCCCTCCTTTGCACGCAACAAACCCCAAGATATCTACCTGAAATAAAAAGGCTCAATGAGTAGCACCTGTGATGTAGATGCAGTCTCACTCGAGATATCTCTCTTATGAGTAACTGCTAGAACCAGATTTCCACAGTTGGGTGGGGGATTTATCTTCCCTTGGAATTCTACCAAGGTGCTCGACCGAAGCTGAGGTGGTGGGTTACGTATACCAATTAAGCATAGTTAATATGAAACTCTATTTAACCATCAATAGATACTGTAACATTAAATATCATGGAGTATAGGTGGTTTTTACTACCACGGTGCGGCTTATGAATATAACTCAATTGTAAGAAAATACATAAACATTCATCATTTACACATTTGACACTGTTTATAATGTGGAAACCCATCCAAGAAAAACAAAAAAGGCTCTCTTCATATGGCATGAGAAATATATGGCACCTTTTTATCTACACACTTAGCTACAGACTCTGTTATAGATGTTCTTATCTTATCTAGATGCATACTTCTCTCTCCTGTCATTCTCTCTAGTATTCTGTTGTTGGTTCTTCTTTACTTAACTCTACTATTTGATCTAAACATAACCTTGATTGAATCAAATCCTTTACAACTTTACGATATTGACTCTTCAACTCTACTATTGATCCGCACATAACTTGTATCAACCTGATCTTCTCTACAACTCTGTGCACTTAGAAGAAAACTTCTTCAACTCTTTTCCCAGCAACTGATTGAATTTCTACTGATAGACTAGCTAAAAAAAAACAACAGATTGCTTATGCAACTCAAGAAACTCAGTAAGTAAGCAACTAAACAACTAAAACTTAGCAAGTAACCCGCACACAGTCTAGGTTCTTCCTTCTTATAGACTCTTACAAGTTTCTCTCAGCTGACTTCATACAGTTAGCCAACAGGATATCATTCCTATTCTGGAAACACATGTTAGTAGGCACTAATGGCCCGAATTACAAAGATTCTTTCATACATGTAGCATCTTCCAGTTCTAGTCGACCTCGTACCCATGATCTTTTTGAATTGTCGCTTTCTATCCATTGCGTAGTTGCACATCTTCTGACATGGTTTCCTCTGTCGCCACTCCTCTTATTGCATATTTTCCTTCTGTCATGAATTCTCTTCTGTCATGATATCTTCTCCTATAGAAATCTTCTTCTATAGTGAACTCTTATTATGTCGTGAAATCCCCTTGTGTCGAAACTTCCTCTTGTGTCATGTTATCCTTTTCTATGTACTCTTTCTTCCACGTTTGCTTCTGTCACATCTCCCTCTTCCTTCTTCCTCTACTTTTTTCATAACTTCCTTCTTCCTTTCTATGACCTGACTCTTTTCATACTTGGCCAAAATTCCAACTGAATTCTGCCTAACGTCCCCTAGGGCCAACATAAAGAAAAAGGATAAGGATTGGATCTATGCTTGTACTTTTATAGAATATAAAACTACTCAGAAGAACTCATTTGAAGAAAAATATGATGACCTTCGAAAGGGGTATTTCCTTTAAATTTCATTAGTAGAAGAGAAATCACTCTAGTTTGCATGGGACCCTAATTTCCCATGCAAAGATTCACTACCTATTGCATGAGATCAAATTTGCAAGTTAAAATGGCAGTGAAGAAAGAAGATCAATGTTACACCGTATCCAGTATAATGGATGATCTATATCCAGGTATAGGGAGGAAGATGTTTCGTCTTCATAATAATAATGTGTAAATATATAATAATTGAATGGATGATAAATTACAATGGATATGGTTGCCTTAAATATGGCTTGGCCATCACATTTTAAAGAGACACTTCTCTTCATAAACTATATTTTAATATTATTAATTACTATTAGGAATAGTTACCTATTTATTACTATTTTATTGTTGTAACATTGCCTTCCCCTTAGGAAATCTTTGTCCTCAAATATTAGATTATTCTTGTCATATTTTCATTCTTGTTTTGTGTTGACAGAATGTCATTACTTCCTTTATGTCTATTTTAGAACTGGTATTAGGTATGTGCTTGGTCTTTACGCAACAGTTTGTCGTCTTCCTTTCATTTGTAACTTGAATTTGTACTCCATTATGTTTATTATTGCTATCCCATTTTCCTTGTATATGAATACGAGGAATATTTTGTGACTGATCATATCAAGCCTTGTTTTAGAAGTCGCTTGTCCTATGATACTTAGGATGCCATCACGTAATGTTTTCATTTTATTATCCTTACGATTTATCTCAAGAAGTGGTGTTTTGTGAGGCTTCTTACACTCGAAGTCACCTAATAGTGTTACATTTAGGTTTCTCCAGGCTGGTAGAAGAGTTAAGGTAGAAGATGAATATATGATATTTGATTCCTCTGACTTGGATTCCTTTGCATATTGTAGGATCCATGTTTTGTCATTGTATGGATCGTCCTTATTGTCAACGATACTAGCTTGACTCCCATTATGATCTTGGTTGAGCTCATATTTATCAAATATATTATTGGTATTTTGGTCATCCCTACGATATTTAGCCTCCTTGTCTTGTTTATTGTCTTGATCAATTTTGTTACTCTCATTTTTGTTTACATAGTGGTCCAACATATTTGAGTTACTGATATGGTTTGTATTAGACCTTAGTTTTTGTAACATTTCCATTATGGTATTCTTGTTATGTGTCATGATGCTCAAATTCTATGTCATGGTGCTTATGTTCTGTGTCATCGCACGCATCTTGTCATCTAACTCTTTTTGTTAGGCTCATGCATGGTGTCTACTTTGTCATCAAGTTTTCTTCCTAGTACTAGAACAACATCTTCTTTGATTTCTTTCTTAAGTGCCTTTTTATTTTTCGTTTATTCTCTAAATTTTTCTTGGTTGGCAACGAGGGCCTTGATGTCCTTCTCCAATTTCTCAAGTTTGTATTTTAATTCCATCATAGCTTGGGCCCTTTTATGCGAATGTGTGTATTTGGAAGTTTATTTTGACTTATGGAGGAATAAAAGAAAACTAATGTCTTTGAAATAATTGATTAATTAATAATTATTATTATAATTATTTAATGTGTTGAAATAAAATAATAAATATAAAATATTATATTTAAATATTTTATTAAAAGATGTAGTAAGAAGTTTTAAAATATTATATAATAATATTAATATTATTATAATAATATTTATTTTATTAATATTGTTTTTGTTTGTAGGGCTACATGGAATGAGGGGGGTGCAGCGTGGGTTGAAGTTGGAAAGAAAAACCATGTGTTGGTCTTACTTTATCTTTTCTTTTTTTACTTTCTTTTTCTTTTATTTTCTTTATTTTCTTTTTTTCTCTTTTCTCTCTTCTCTTTTCTTTTTAACTTTTTCCTTTCTTTTCTTTTCTTTACCTTTTTTTTACGTTTTCTTTTTTTCTTTTCTTTTTTGGACGATATCCTATATTTTAGGGAAACCCTAAAAACTAAACTTACACAAAGTATAAATAATGGCTAAGGGCCGTATAGCTCCGATACCAGTGTTACACCATATCCTATGTAATGGATAATCTGTATCCAGATTAAGTCATCCTATATCTAGGTTTAGGGAGGAAGATGTTCCATGTTCATATAATTAAATGTATAAATGTATAATAATTGAATGGATGATAAATTACAATGGATATGGTTGTAAATATGGCTTGGCCATCACATATTGAAGAGACACTTCTCTTCATAAACTATATTTTAATATTATTAATTACTATTAGGAATAGTTACCTATTTATTACNATCAAGTTCTGGGAACTCTAGTAATCTCCACAAGGAAGTAGAGATAAAGAGGGATCCCACAAAACAATAAAAGATAAGTATTTGTATTTTGATTATCATATACTCTTATAAATAAGATCTAAATGTTTTTTAAAGTGTTTCATTACAGTTATATAGAATATAGAGATTTGTATTCATAGAATTAGAAACTATGTTATGGCATAACATGATGATCTTAAGTTATAGTTTTTCTTTATTGAAAAATGGTAAAACTCATGTAGTACATGTTAAGATTAAATTAAGTAGCATATTGGGTTGTATAACATTTAATAATGGTTGATAATATTATTATTTTTTATGTTGATAAAAAACACACGATTCTCTTTAATATTACTTTTATTATTATCATTACTCGTATTCATATTTTTATATTGAAATTGAAAATTGAATTTTTTTTAAAGTTTCTCAATTTAATGATACCCTAAAATGACATCCATTGTAAGATGACGTATAAACTTAGTACTAATATCAATAAATTAAGTTAACCCTTGTCAATTAAATATAGATTAGGTGGTTGGATAGAATGTTGTTATACTTCTAACTTAGGTTCACATTTCACTATATGACATCCATATATAACTGATAATTCATTAATTCTTCACAAATAAAAAGAATACATATTTTTCATATATAAAAAATTAAACTAACACTCATATGAAAATAATAACTTTCCTTACTATACCTCACTCCAATAAAATTTCTCAAACAAATAAATTAATAAATACTTAATAATTTTCACATTGAAATTAGATCTCAACCTATTTTGATCATGTTTATATTCTCGATGCACAATTTAAAAAACTAAATACCCACATGCATGTCTCATTGACGAAAATATAAAAGACATGATTTTTTTCTTTGTGCTTCTAAAAGTTATATTTAAATTAATGCATATCTCATTAATGAAAATATAAAAAACATGATTTTTGTCTTTATGCTTCTAAAACCTCTATTTAAATTAAGGTAAATTTAATTCTATGGAATCTTTAAGTTATTATTATAATGATGATGATGGTTATCGTCCACTGAGACCAGACTTTGGTCTATTGAACCTAAAGAAACCAATTAATTAGTTTGTTCTAAAATTGTATTTCTATGCTCAAAGAGCTTGGTAAGAAGTGTCCTAAGCTCACTATAATTTTGACAAGTTAAAAGGCTAGGAAGGTCGTTGTTACAACAAAGATTATGAAACTGATATCTAATGTGAGTGTACGCAAGGCACTCTAAGAGGAAGTGATTTTCATCTTCAATGTTCCTATTCTCACAAAGACGACAGATCCTTTCCACCCAAGGTGTTTTAGGATTAGTCCAACGACCTGTTTCACTATGGAACTCATAAGAGTTCATTCTTATAAAATCATATTCTCATGCTTATGAATTTCCATATGATTTCACTATTTTTATCAATTTTGTATCATCGTTTTTACAAAAAAAATATCGTAGATAAAATAAACACAATATAATATATTATACATTTTCAACTCTAACTCATTTTCTTTTATGGTTGTTAGTTACACTTCCAACTTTTATTTAATAATCAAATTTTGCATTTAATTTTCAATTCAGTTTATGTGTTCATATTCCTCACAAGATAAAATTCTTTCCACTACTTAACTTCAGGTCAATTTTAATTAATAATAAAAAAATTAATTATATTTTTTTAAGATCTAGCAAAACTAAATAAATATACACTAATTTAAAAAATTAAATAATAAACAAATTATTTATTTTAAAAATTATCTCATTTATTAATAAAATAAGAGAAATTTATATAAAAGAGAATGAATCTTATGATTCTATTTGTTCATTAATCGAAGAATGACAATCCATTTGTTCGCCAAATTCATAAGGCATCAACTTTTTATAGGAAGTGTTCACTTCCAAATTTTCATCTATCATTCAAAGTTCATTTTAGACGTACCATTTAGCATCTAAGTTGATGGTTTTTTAAGCATATCTTCATTAAATCTCAGTTCAAAAATCCAATTGAGAATGATACAAATTCTTGTTATTTTATTCATATAATTATTCAAACTTGTGATTGAGGAGCAATGTTGCACTATGAGTCTCCATACAATCATAAAGTCTTAGATCATGTTTCATATGAGTTGCTGTTCTTATCACTTTATTAATTGTGATACCTATCCACCAAAACCTTGTGAATAAAATATATATAATACCGTCATTAGTATTCAGATCATTGTTGACAATAGTTCAATCTTTTTCCACTATTTTATATCTCTTGTTTACCCGTTATAAAGTTTAACATATATTTCATCATTAAATATAAAATTACATTTTTTTTCTATTAAAATTATTTAAAAAATTCTTATAAATATATAAACTTTTTATCTATCTTATTTTTATTACAATAATGTCACAATATAATTAAAAAATCATACTTTTGGGAATTTTTTTATTTATCATCATCAAAATCTCAATTTTATATTTTTTAATTAAATTAATTCTTCAGTATTAAAATTACATTTATAAATATATAAATAAATTCAATACAACAAATATGAAAAAAATTAAATCCCTACCACAAAATAGGTAAGAAAAAATATAATTAAAATAACATAATTACCGCTAATGCCAAACATCTATTTAAAAATCTGATGTGAGCCAAACATCAATTTAAAAATCTGATGTGATCTTGACCTTATTAGCATTACAAATTAATGGAAACTTAGCTATGCACGTTTTTAAACAGTGACCATCCAAGTGACTTGCCACATCGTGTCCACGTCATGTTTAGTTTACTAGTTCAATGTATTTAATGTTGAAATTTTAATTTATGAAGGAGATAATTTTTATTATTTATAATTTAAAAAAATAATTTTTTTTAGCATTTAATATTAAAATTTAAAATTTTGGTTTAATATTTATGTTTTTAATAGGTTTAATATTAAAAATTAAAATAAAATTTATTATAATATATTTTGGATTAGTTTAATAAATAAATAATTTATTTTAAAATTTAATTGTTTTTAAATATTTATTTAATTATCATAAATGGTAAATCATTAATAATATAAATTTGTAGAATTAAGTTTTAATGTGATTTTATTATGACGTTTTCTTTTTTAGATTAGTCACTCCTTTTTATGAGAACTAGTATATCCATAAATTATCTTCTAGCCTAATGATTCTATAACGATGAATGAAGAACCAATGATTTTCTTAACTTCTTTCTATCTATAAAATCTTTTTATTTATCCTTATCTCTAACTAGTGAACCAAGAACTATCGAGTGTAGGACCTTGATCGATGCTATGTGAAGTTGTTTTAACAGCTAGAAATTGTCCTTGCACTTTAAGACCATATAAATTTAACTCTCTTTTTTTACTGGGGAACAAATGTTGTAATTGAGATTAGTTGAAAAAATATAATTTTAATTTTATAATTTGGAATGGATGATACCTATATTAAAATTTTATTACTCTCTATTTTTGGTCTAATCATAATTTATATTTAAATCTAATTGTAATAATTCTCTTTCAAGCTTTATGTGGATTCTCTTAAATTAGAACAATCTTAGATTTCGATGTATCAAGCACCATAAGGATTGAATTGATTGAGGTATAAACATTTTCTTATGTGTAAAAAGTTGTAGGTATTGATAGATTGAGTGTTAAGACACATCTATGTTGGTATTAGTATTAAATTGTTTTCTCTAAAATTTAAATTGATTTGACATAATATCTCAAGGATAGATTTATTTTTCTTCGTTTTGTCACATAATTTACTTAGGTAATAACATCTCCCTCATACTAAGTTATAAAGAATAAAGATTAATTAACCATTAAATACCTAATTGTAGACTAACTCTCCATGGGAGAAGTGTCATCCTTTAAGAGGAGAATGACATATGGGGTTTTCCCCTTCATTGTAAGATAATAAACCATAGAAATTTTGGATCGTCGATATCTCTATAAATGCTAAAACCCAGAACTTCACAATCATGAAAAACTTTTTTTTTTTTATAAAAATTTAACATCTATTTTTTAAAATTGTTCTTGAAACCAAAATAAGATTTCCACCCTTGTTTAACCCTTATTTTTAATGTGTATATCATTAAATTTGAATTTAAATACTCTACACTAAAATACTTAAATCCACTGATATACATAAACAAAGAAAACATTAAATACTTTACAACATAGTGTTTTTTGTTGGTTATCTCTCCAAACTACATTGGAGAGATCTCAATATCATATTTACATTGCTTCCTTCTCTTGGTCTACTCTTGCACGCGTTGATTGCATCACATATAAAATTATGCTTAGGAATTCATTAGTTTGTGATTAGAAACAAATTATGCTTAGGACTTCATTTTTTTTAGTAGAAACAAGAATTTCTATTTTTATTTTTGGTGTAGAAACAATATAATATTCATTTAAGGAGATTTTTAAAAAACAAGTTTTTTTTAGAAACAATATAATAGTTGTTTAAGTGGAGGTATTATTATGAGGGTAGAAATAGATTAAGCACCCTCAAAAACTCCAAACATCCAAAATTTAACAATTGTAACCTAGATTTTGAAAAATTCCAACCAATTTTTTTCAAAATAGTACAAAAATCCTTTATATGTCTTTCCCACCTAGTTATCACTCTTTGATAATGTCTATTGTTAATGTTGAGGAGAATCACTTAGAGAATATTAAAATTAATATACAACTTCCTCACCATTTGTAAGACATCTACATTTAAGAAGGAAATCATTTTATACTTTAAAAACGTTAATAACATCTCTTTCCAAAAAGATGAGCAATTATTTGAAAATGACACCATTATGTAATTATTAATTATTCCATTATTATAACTTCCATACAAATATATTTCAATAGTTTCATTGTCAACTTGAATTGACTTCTAAATAATTTGTAAGGTTAAATTATTTTCCCTATAGTTTCTTTAAAGTTTTATAAAAAATTGAATATTAAATTAAATATTATAAAAATTAAAAAGTAATTTTAAATTTTTGAAAATTAAAATTTTAGTTTATAATATAATTGATTTTACTTAGATTTAATTGAATTTATAAAAAATAAAAATAAAAATAAAAAAAACAAAAATAACATTATTTTGCCATGTATACTTTGGTTGTATCATTCATCTTACCAACCCTCTGGTCATGTCCTTTGTTCTAACCATTTTAGAACGTTATGAGATTTATTTGATTTAATGAGCATGTTATTCAAGGCCCCTTCAGATTATTGAATAAACTCCTTCCTTGCTCAATACTTGGCTCCTTCCTTCTCCATATATGAGATCATTTACTCACACCTCGGAATCTCCTAGTTTTATAAAACTAAATGATTATATTGCATTAAAAATCTCACCACTACAATTCAATAGGGTTACAAGTTCTCAACACTACCGTTGAATAGGGTTACAAGTACTGTATAGTACTATATCCTTTATATTTTATGGACAAATGTTAGAATTGAAAGAATAATAATCATTGCTTATATTAATATTCAAATTATTAATATGTTTAAATATTGTGATGATACATTAAAGGATGTCTAAATATTATGTTAATAATTTTTTATATTTATTTTTTTTAAATATAAAAAAGTATATAAAACAAATTTTATTATTATATTGATGCAACATTTAATGGAGGCCTATAAATGTTGCAAGTTCATTTTATATTATAATTCCGGTAAAACTTTAAAATTATACTTTAGCTATTAAATTTTAACATTGGTGTAACATTATTATCATTATAATAATATTTTGAACTTTATTTTTTTAAGCATTATACATAAACATTACAAGGTTTAATAGGTTATATAAGATTTCTTTAAAATATGAAAAAATATGTGAAATAAATTTTACTATATTGCTATGTAAAACATTAAATTATAATTTGTGAAGGTTTGTGAAGGATTATTCATGCTAATGGTTAAAACTATATTCCAATTATTGTATTTTCATATTTTCAATAAAATGAAAATTACATATTTTTATAAATAATTAAAAGAATATTATAAGTGCTTCAATTTCAATATTACTTTTAATCAAATCTAAACACTATAATGAAACACTTACAATAGAAACAATATTTATGTGAATTGTACACATGAAATAATGTACGATTGTGACACATATAAATCTAGATCTAACTTTATTTCCTACTACTAACTTACACTGCAATTAAGTTAAAAATCATCTAATCTTACAGGTTTAATAACTTTGGCATATTAAAATCATGGTAACGCTAGTAACAATAGAATACGTTAGGATAGTAATGTCAAGTATATTAAAAATTACAAATGGTGTATTTCAAAATACCTTTAGTTTTTGAGTTTTGACATCATTAGGTCTGGACTTTACCCTTTGAGCACCCCCTTTCCTTATGGAATCATGGAGAATAACTTAGGTATACCTTTAATGCAGGTTTCACAAAAGCATGAATTTATGTTTCTTTTAACTAAAGTTACCAAGTTTAAATTGGAGGTGTTTTCTCCTTTTCTTCAAATCAATACCCCTTACAGGTGAATTTCTAGCAAAAAATTGTTCTAAAAAATAATCAAAGATACAGTTGACCTAATGTTTTTGTGGCCTTCATTCATTATTTCTGAGAAAAGAACACACACAAACATTAACCACAAAACTTAAATCTATTGATTAAATTTTTAATTAAAAACTTTTATTGACTAATTTTTTACTTAAAAGATTAAACTTGCTAAAAAGAACGTATACGTAGCTTTGCTGCTAATGCAACTTGTTAATTTTAACATGTGATTGACATCATATGATGAATGGGAATTTAAAGTGATTGTTAATATAACACGTCTCGAGTACAAATAATCGGAACCTAACATCTTGTGTTCTTTTTTGTCGGAAAGTGGTGTAATTTCTCACGTTGTTTCGATAAACCTTTTTTTCAACTTTAAGATTTATAGTAGGATAATTAGAGTAATTAATGAAGGAATTGAATTTAGATAGTTCTTGTTTCCAATTAGACATTTCAGAAGATTTCTTATGTTTATTTATATCTCCTTCCCGAAGCAATGTAATTTTGAAGAATAGAGAGAAGTCTATGGTATATAGTTGTTGTAGAACTTATGTGTGTTTTTTCGTTGTAGCATTGTGTTGTTGAGTAATTTCATGTTCTTTTTGTTTTTGTTTGAATGCTAGCTTGGTGCATTGTTATCATAGAGCAAGTTATTTGAAACCAAACCATGGAGCCAAGTTTACCAAACCCGCAGCTTTGAAGTTGGATGTCACGAAATAAAATTGTGTTTAGAGTTTCCATAGTTTTAAGTAAAGATCAATTGCTTGGAATTTCTTCTTCCCAGTTAAAAAGAAACAAAATATATATATAAGGTGGTTTGAAAGGGAAAAGTTTCCTCCCCGCAGAATTTTCTTGACTACTCTATGTGTGAAGTGTGAAGCTCATGGTCGAAAGAGTTCATTTAGTTTAAATACATGTCATCACACAACAATAGCCTCACTCAACCATATATCCTTATTCTTACAAGAAAGCATTATGATTTTTGGGCAACAAAGGTGTGATTGTTATGTTTCGAGGAAGATTGGAATTTACTAAACAATGATCATGTAAAATCAACAAATAAAAAATCTTATCAAGACTTGAAAAATGATCAAAAGAGATCAAATTAGAGAACAGAGGAATAAGGATGTTAGGGCCCTATTTGTTCCCTATTTCTTATTCAGCAAGGATTGTATGAGGGTATCTTTACTAAAATCCCAACAACATGGATATTCTTGAAACTTCCTATTAGGTTACATGTAAAGGGAAGACAGTAACACTGAGGCAAGATAGTAAAGATTTAAAAGGTGTTTGAAAGATTGAAAATATAATAAAGATGAACAAGGAGTTTGAAATATTGAACATGAAGGATTTACAATCTGTAAATCTATTTATGACTAAAGTCATGAGCATAGCTCAAAAGGTAAGTTAGGATCCTACCAAGAAATTTGATGTTGTTATAGTGGACATTGAAAAGCCTAAGGACTGGACATATCTATCACTAGATGAGTTGTTGGGATCCTTGCTATCACATGAATAAAGGATGAACATGAATGATGATTCCTTGGGGAACCCTTGTGATCCCTCACATTTATGACAACAGAGATAGAAGAAAATCAAGCTCCATAGTTAAGGGAAAAATAACTAAAGCAATAATCATATATGGAAGGCAGAGTTCATAACAAGGAGAAATAATATTTCAAAACCCTCATAGTTCAGGGGGATAGTATAAATTATCAACAATCTCATAGGTGTGAAAACTCAAAAGTTCAATCTTTTATTGTAAGAAAAATGGTCAATATGTCAATGAGTATAGGAAAAAGAAAACAGGTCTTGATAAACTTAATGCAATTTTTATGAAAGTAATCATGAGTCAATTCATTATCTGTTATGTAGCACAAGAAAGTACCAATGACATTTTGTCTTTAAACGATGGTTGTAGAAACCACATGACAAGTCATAGAAGTTTCTTTGCATGTCTGGATAACTATGTGAAGACTAAAGTCAAGTTAGGAAATAAGAAAGTTGTTATTGTAATGGGTAAAATAAGTATTGATCTTCTTACTAAAAAAAGTGAAAGAAGGCATTCCCAATGTATATTTTGTTCCACCTTTGAAACATAATCTTATAATTTTTTGTTAGCATTATCAACTGAGGGGACATCTTATTTTTCATGGATAATATATGCACTATTTTGGACAAAGCCTCCATTGAGAGGTTGATTTCTAACGTACAAATGGAAAAGAATAGGATGTATCCTCTTATAATGAAGAGTGACATTAAGAATGCCACATTTTCTCACAAGGTAGCATGTTTGGATGAGCCTTGGCTCTTGCATTGAAGTTTTGGTCATCTTCACTAAAGTTCTTTAAATTTATTGTAGAAGAATAAGACACATGTGTTCAAAGGATTGTCACTCATTCAAGAACTTAAGAGTTTCATTTTGGCGAGAAAACATAGGGATAGATTTTCTACATGAGCATCTTAGAGGACATAGGAACCATTTTAATTAGTTCACACATATCTATGTTGACCAATGCACAATAACACTTTTTTTCTGGAAGTTGTTATTTATTTATATTCATAGATAATTTTAATACAAAGACATGGGTTTATTTCTTGAAGGAAAAGTCATAAATTTTATAAATGTTGAAAGAGTTCAAATCAAGGGATAAAAAAAGTGTCCAATACATCAAAGTACTTAGGACAGACATAGGTGACTAGAATATGACTCAAATTTTTTTTCATAATTTTTCAAGAATCATGAAATTAAAAGATAGTCCATAGTAAGATATACAACTCAGTAGAATAGTGTTGTATAAAGGAAAAAACAAGACAATCATGGGCATGGTAATAAGAATGTTGAAGGCCAAACAATTACCAAATAATTCTTGGTTTGAAGTTGTATCATGCTCAATTTATATTTTGAATAAGTATGGATTTCTAAAAGTATCAAGAACATCAATCCACAAGAATCCTAGAACATTTGGTATGAACTATTTTGTATCACATTTGAGAGTATTCGGTTGTGTGGCATATGCCCATGTGCCCAAGGATCGCGGAGGGTTCACTTAGTGCATTTGGTACATTACACGACCGTTTGCAGGATATTAAAGAATATCTCTAATTTTACTAAATATTGAAAAATGCCTCCTAAAATTGTATTGTTGAACCCCCTCCTAAAATACCTTTCCAATTAAGAAAACCCCTATTTTCACCAAATATTGTAGGTATCCATTTTTATTAACCCATTTTTAATACCCCTTTATATCATATTATCAAGTTGTAACAAACAAGAGCCCCTAACACATCTTAGTATATGCAAAAAATATGCTAAATAGAATAATAGTATAATTCTAATAATGATCCCACCAGGATTGCATGGGCAATTGATCAATTTGTAGCGTTGGATAGTGCAAGACCCAACAAAATAGTAATGGGGAAGGGAAAATGTGTAAAAGGAAACCCAATCAAGAGATCAATAAAACAAATAATGTAAAAGGATTATAGTCCAATAGTAAATGCAATGATTAGAAAAGGTGAGAATTGCATATATTTCTGATGTCAACCCGAACCAGAGTATTATATTCGAATAACCAAATTGAACCAGTAAACCAATTCAAATCAGCTTCCCCAGGAATAGTTAGGTTCTAAATTTAGCAGAACCTCTAAATTTATAAGTCTCGCTAAGTCCTTCCGCAACTATTTTTCTGCAACTTGCGGGATGTGGGATGCGGGCGTACATTTTTCCAATTAAAATGGACCTCCCATAATTACATGTCTACAACAGTCTTTCTGCATGTAGGCTGCAAGATGTGGGATGCACCTTTTCATTTTCCAAATTACGACTCTCGCAAATATTATCTTGTAACTCCTGTCTGTAAGGTTGATATTTTGCAAGGTGGATCTGGACCTTTGATATGTTTTCTTTGCGGATCTAATCTCTGACCATTAGATCTTTACGGATCCAATCTCCATCATCGATTTGAATTCCTTTGCGGAATGTTCTTCCTTCCACTATTCTTCTGCGGAATTTCTCCCAGCTGTCGGATCTTCTTACGCTTGATCTCGTCTGTCCAAACCTACACAAGTTTAGATCTTTGTTCTCATCGATTCTTGCAGTGATCGATTTCACTTTGTAACCTAAAACAAGGTTAACTTTGCACGTGCATTTCATTAATGAAATCCTCAAGGATTTTTTACCTAATTCTCCTTGGATTGACCAAAGAATCGATCAATCGATCTTTGTTTCTCCCACTTTCAGAAATCCTGAACTCATACATAGACTTGTCAATCTTTTACTGAATTAAACAAGCATTTAACTCATAGTTTCACACATTAAGACAAAATGTAATTTACGCACACAAAATTATGCCAAAATAGGCTTTTTCATTCATCAAATGAAACTATACATACAAACTAATCTTAAAACCTGTGTTCTAATCTTCTTAGGCCTGATACATCTTTAGTCAACCCTTCCTCTATTTCCTAGAGGCCTTACTGGCCTCTCTAAGTATACTTATGCCCTCTATCTATGTTCCTTATCTATCTGTCTACCAAATATATGCCTCGTAGGCTTACATATATATATACAAATAAAACTCTGAAACCAATTCTGGTTCAGATCTAATAAACACTCAACAAGCTCCTACAATTCATCAATTATTATCTATTTTAAGTAACTTTCAATCCTATCACAATGACTCTCTACCACTAATTAGGGATTTGTTACATGACTCATTCATCCTCTTAGTGACTCACCTAATTGACTCACCATCTATCTAGGTTCACATATTTTACATAGATTTATTTACAAAGTGATAGTTCGAAGACCATTAATTCATAACTTAAGACCCCTTCTAGGCCTGATAGAATTTGAACTTGAATTTGGATGGAGAGCAGGATGCTCCTGCACCAGTTTCACACCACAACTTACAAATATACCAATTTTATATCATGTAAATACAAGTATAGACATAGAGATCTCATGTTTTCTATAAGCTTAATAAATTAAACTCCATAAAAATTTAAAATTGAAACCCTTTCATAGAAGGAATTCCCTACCTTCCTATCAAAACAAACATCATTGTTGTTTGAACCCAAATAAACATTAAAAAACTCCCCTTACTTTCCAATAACACCATTGATCATGTGCATAGCTCGGATTTGGGTCATTCACAAGATGCAATTAATTGCCTCCACTTCCTCTACATTTATTCTTGCAATCAAGGAAATTCACAACATTTCGTTAACTTTTCTCGAGTTATATCTAGTTTTTTTTAATCTTTACATGAGAGGGAAGAATATACATTGTTAAGTTTCAATAATTCAATAGTTATAAAGATACACATATGGTGAAAGTTGTATGATACGATTTGATGGTAACGATAACACATAGGGTATGTAAATAAGGATTTAGATTTTCACTTATGTTCATGTCAGTTCCAATACAATATTAAGATGGACTCCTTGCGTATAAGAATTGAAATTACAATTATGAATTTGAAAAATATAACTCAATCTAACAATTAATCCTAGCTAGCAATGTGAAAATGTTAAAGAAGAATACACAAAGTTGAAAGAAATAATTAGTCAAGAAAGACTTATCTAGATTTTCTTTGTCCCAGTGACCCAAGAAACATTGATCTCACTTTTCGTGGTTTTTGTGGAGCAAGTTTTGATTGAATATCAATACCCACCTAAATCCCAACCCCAAAAATGAAGAGTTAGATCTTTTAATAGAAGTCCTACAAAAATACAATACAATTATTCAACTTTGAAACTCTCAATTAGCTACTTCTCTTACCTTTTGAGTTGATGAGGAACAAAATGAATATTCAAGAATACTGAATAGTGTCATAGGCCCCAATGTGACTTCTATCTATAAAATAAATAAACTTTGGAAATTGGCCTCTTATATAACAACAAAAGGTATAATGTTACAACAATTCCTTAGTTTTAACATAAGCAAACACAACCTCAATTATGGAGAAAGTGTGAAATATTGTGTAAGTATTCATAACAAGTGGAAACACTAACCTTTTGGACATCACATCAGTAACATTATGCATAAAATAATAAAATACTATCACCCTGGTTATCTCAATGCCACAAAATTCTAATATCGTGGTGCCTTATATTCCAAGAACCATACCTCGTATCTAAATAACTTCGCTAAGAAACAAAAAGAGTAACCCCACAAAAATAAAACATAGAGCAGAGTTAACAATAATAATTGCAATAGTATCATAATTTCAAAAAACCAAATACAATTACAGAAGTTGATCTGATATCTTTACAAAAAGATTCAAGTCTCTTCTAGAAGAAGAAATGATGAAATGAAATGAGGTATGAATCCAACCTGTGATTTGGAGGTATGAATTGATCCCATGATTTAGATATTATTCCTCGACTTACACAAATAAAATAACCCCCAATATTTATATTACTATCTCAAATTAAAAAACCCCTTGACCTCTTAATACAAGGCAATATATTATTGAGTTTCTTAGGAGTATTCAAATCCCCAAAGAATGGACGTGATATGATATTGTATCTCTTGTGAACCCCTTCGTGCCAAGGATTAAGTAAAAAGTTAGATGACAGAAGTGAAAAGTTCATTTTTCTTAGGTATAGTGAACATTCTAAATATTACAAGCTATATAATCTAGTCACATAGAAATTTATTATCAATAGAGATGTAGAGTTCAAAGAATGAGCATGGGATGGGATTATAGACAAGGTTTCAAATGTTGGTTTTGAAACACCTCAAGTAGTAGAGGCACAAATTATTCAAGTTGAATAACAAGATTCATGAGTTCAATCATCAACCAAGGGTAATATAGAAAAGACACCAAGAAATTTTGTACAAGGTCAGTCATCAAGTTATGTAGGCCACTGTACCCCCAATTCTCATTCTAGTCATTCTATTGATGAATTTGATTATACAATACCCTCATTGAGATCTAGGGAAATAAAATTTATAAGAGAATTATATAATCAACAAGAACCTTTAGATATATTTGGATTTTGCCTTATTTTCTTGTCATCTTGTGTATTTTAAAGAAGCAATAAAAGTATACAATTAGTTTAACGAAATGGATGAAGAGATAGATTCAATTGAGAAGAACGACACATGGGATATAGTATATTTTCGAGAAGGTAAATACTATATTGCAGTGAAGTGGGTTTACAAAATTGAGGTCAATGAGAAAGGAGAGGTTGAAAAGTACAAGGCTAGGTTAGCAGCAAAATATTTTGCACGGAAGCCTGGAGTATATGATGGTGAGAATCTTGCACTAGTTGCAAGGTCAGATATAGTTAGGTTTGTCTTAGCCATAACATATATAGAGATTTTATTCAAATATATGTGAAGTTATCATTCTTAAATGGTATTTTAGAGGAAGAAGTATATCTGTCTCAACCACCCCGTTATAAAGTAGAATACCATGAAGATAAGGTGTACATACATTGAATAAACCTATCTACATGCTTAAGCAAGTTCCCAAAGATTAGTACAACAAGATCGATTCATACCTGGTTGGATATTAATAGATGCGTAGCAACAATGAGCCTATATTTTTTTCAAACATAAATGAGTAAAATCAAATTTTGATTATTTGCTTGAATCTTGATGATATGATTTTTATAGTTAATCTATCCATGAAAGAATTCAAATCAGCCATGAAGAAAGAGTTTGAAATAACTAATTTTGGGCTTATGAATTATTTTTTAGGTATAGAAGTTGATCAATTAAAAAAAAAACATTTTTCAATCCAAGTATTCCAAAGATGGGCAGAAAAGGTTTAAAATGACGACCTATAAACCAACAACAATTCCAATTTCAATAGGGATAGAACTTACGAAATAGGAGAAGTGATTCAATATTGATCAACTTTGTTTAAGAGACCCATTAGAAGCCTCATGTATGTCATGGAAACAAGGCCACACAGTATGTATGTTGTGAGTTTGATTTCAAGGTTCACAGAGTCTCCAAAAGACTTACACTGGCAAGTTGACAAGAGAATTCTAAGATATATTGTTGGAACAATAAGATATGGAATACTAGAACTAGTAATGGTTCCTTGGTCAAGGTTATACTAACACTAAGTTTACAAGCAACATGCATGACATGAAGAATACTTACGGTTATGTTTTTCATTTTGGTTCAAGACTAGTTTCTTAGAAATAAAAGAAGCAACCCATTGTCACAATCTCATCAATAGAAGTGGAGTATGTGGAAACAATAGAAGTAGCATGTGGAATAGTCTTGTTGCATACAGTATTGGGTGATGTTCAACAAGAACAAGAATAACCAACTAGCAATAACTTTGTCAAAGATGGTTGGTTTAGTATGGAGATGCTATTGTATCAATATTTATGTGGGTCGAGATGGGTGGTTGGATATGGAGATGTTAAGTAACAATATTTATTTTTTAAATTCATTGAAACAAATCTATTAATAAAAATAATACTTTATTCCTTCGTGTGCTTGATAAATCTAGGTTTAAGATGGATTTATACTAGTTTATCATAAATAAAGTTAGTCATAGATTCAACTATGGAATATTCAGAAGACATATTACTTTAATGTATTTTAAATATTGCCTTATTTTTAGTAACTAACCAAATACATAAAATGTTTATTTTTCATTATTTCTATATCTATTATAATTTTAAAATTTTGTATAAATGGAAAGGAAATTTGATCACTTATTGTATATTATTAAATATAGATTTTAATACATATTTATCTTATTTTTAGAATTATTAATTGAGAATGATCAAAACATAATTGAAATGTAAATATATGTATACTTAACAACTCTCAAATTATAATTTACACCTATTTCTACTTATATATACTTCTTTTAGATATGATATTTGTTTCAAATTTAAATTTATAATTTTTAGAAACATGCATATATTTACAATTTTTAAGTCCATTCAAATTATACATTTTTTTTTAATTTGATAATGATAATAATAATAACAATAACAACAAAACCAACAACAACCATTAAATTAAAAAATTATAAAAATACAAATCTCCAATTTATATTAAAAAAAAATTAAAACATCTATAAAACTCTTAACATTTATACATTTCTTATTATTCCCTACCGTGTAGAGAATCATGTAATTACTTGGGTTTTGGTATCTGTGCTATATCAATTACGATATTTTAAGCTATTCTTTTGCACCATGATCAACATATTTTCCTAACTTTTTGGCATCCACCCTCTTATTGCAGTATTGCCTTTTTGTTTAACTTGGGTTCTCACACCCTGACAAACATGCACTGACACTTTGACAAACTACATCTTGAATCCCGACAAACCTGCCCTGCATGTGAGGGAGCATGGCGATAGTGACACAAATTTGATTAATGGCACTGCATTGAAATCTATATTCTCTAACACCCCTTGTGGATTGCACGGTCTTTGACACCTACTCTAAATCATCGACACCTATATCATATGGTTGTTTCACTTGTACTGCATGAAACCCAGATATATTTTAGTCTCTTTCTCTTTTGTCTATGAAACCCTCACCCTCTATCGAGATTAACAAGATTTATGTATTGTTTTCACAGTACAGGTCTTTGTGTATCAAGTTTTCAAAGCCCATATTTTCCTGGAGTGTTGAGGGCCTCAATTAGAGTCAGAAATATGGCACTGGGACTCTTGGTGAGCAATATTTTTGTTCTGTAAGCACCAATTCTATCTCAAGAATGTCATAGAGAAATATTTTTAGTGGTTTCACAAATTATCTCCTTGGATTTAAACTCATGGTACAAGTTGTGTGCATCCGAATGGAGGGATACTAGAACTTATGAGGCATCTTTCATATCAAATATCGATGATGTATTCCAAAATGGAGTTTATGAGAGAAATATTCCTGATTAGGGAGGCCAAATTGATGGCATGAGGGTCAATTTGAACAATATTTTGAGCATGAACATATGCAGTCATTGTCAACCTTCCCAATATGTTGAGGAAAAGGCTATGGATGAATACTTTATTTTCCAGTCGGCTCAAGGTTCTTCTGGACATGGTTAGCTGTGAAGGTCTTCTTTTAATATGTATTTAGTCTATATCGTTTAAGATTATAGTTTTGTTAGGTATTTTTGTGAGAATATATAACACTAACATGATAGAAAGCAAAGATGTAAATAATTTTGTGTTGAGTAACACCTTTTTATCTTTGGTTTTAGTAGTATTAATTTTACTCTGAAAATATGGATCAAGTTATATATAAATTTTTCATCTTGTTCTTCACATCTACAAACACAGACATTGTATATATCAATATATGACAGAATTTTACTTGAAATATTTACCAGTGGGCTTGGTTCTAATTGGAAGAATCATACCATCTTGCAGGATTCCATCAGCACCGAGGACCTCTTCACCTGACTTGTTTGCTGAGACAATGGATTTAGTGCTTATCGATCTTTCCATTTTAAAGTGTTATTTCCTCTCCCATCGATCTTTGAACATATTTCTAATATTTAAGGGTGTTTAGACAAAGTTGGTCCTTTGTAATGTGATATTCAATGTTAAGCCCTTAAGGATGACACATTACACCATATAGTGTGGTGCATTACCCCCTATATTATGGTGCATTACATATTATTTATGTAGGATTGGGTCTAATAGTGGGTTTATTAGTTGTTATTGTACACCTTTATCTCCTATATATAGGAAGGAGATATTCTCATTTTAATCATCATATCATCTTATCTTGTCTTGTACATTGTGTAAGGAGCTTCCTCCCTCAAACGGGATTGTTATTTATCTCTACTATTCATCTTTTAGGCCTGGATTACTCTCTTATTTTTTATTTATGTTCTTTTTATGCTATATCTGGGATTTTGTTGCATAACATTTGGTATCAGAGCTCTTTCCTCTAGAACTGGTTTCTGAAACTTTTTTTCTACAAGTAATCATAGATGGAGGTTAAAAAATAACTTCCAAAATAGGTAGCACTATTTCCAGCAAAAACTTCAGATCCTGAACCATTATAGTTTCAAAGATAATTGTGGAGGAATGTGTGGCTTTTTACTAGTCCTACAGCTAGTCTAAAACATGTGTTCTTGGGAAAAGAGTCATATCTAAGGAATCTAAGATCCAAATGGACTGAGACTAGTTGCATATGAAAGAAGACAGAACACGGTATCTGTGGTAGAAGTTTAAGATATAGAAACAAAACAGTGGACATGTGGAATACAGTACAAGTTTGCTCTTCTGGATAGGAAAAAAATAAGAAGATTTGGTATCTTTGCAATAACATTTTTTTGGCTCATCCAAATTAGGTCATACCTATTTCATTGGAAAGAGGAAAGATCAAGGTACTATAGGCCAAAGATTCAGACTTAGAGGAGTCTAAATTCAAATTTTAATTTAGTTACAAGTTATCCCTAAAACAGTCTCCCAATCAATGATTGAAAAAGGTATGTCATTTTTCATTTGAATATATTTTAGTAGAAGGATATATTTGTGGTAAACCATAGGGTGTGATATTGTTAAAAATGCCACCAAAAGGAAGTGGAAAGAATCACACTCCACTCAAACCCTCGGAGGATTCATCCTAGACCCATGAGGAAATGGAAGACATTTCTTTTAGAGTGTCCAAGTTGGAAGATATGATTAAAAAAAATGTGAAAATTGATGACTTTTCTAAATTGGAAAAGAAGATGGATACTAAAGAAGATCTCAAAGGGATGGCTAGTAAATAATATGTCCAAGAATGGATGGCGTTTATCAAGGATATCAAACATAACTTTGTTCCTCAACTATCTACTCAAGAAGAGGATAAGGAGGAACAAGATGACTTATTCCAATCATGTCTGGAGAAAATTGAAAAACAATTGGAGAGTAGGAATTTGGAATCCTCAAAAGTTGATGATTCACTACAACATCATAGGTTCAATGCAGGTCCAAGAAACTACTTTATCCCCAATATTGACATGCGAAATTTTGATGGCAAGGATCCAATCACGTGGATTTTTCAGATGGAGCAATTCTTTGATCTACACCAGGTGCCCACTATGCAAAAGGTAATTATTGCATCCTTGTATTTAGAATCTGATTAGTTTGTATGGTACTAATGGATTTGTGAATATAAAAAGGAGTCTATTATATCTTGGTCTATATTCACAGAATAATTGATTGCACATTATGGGGATAAAAATAGCAACACCTTCTTCAGTGAATTGGTAAATATCAAGAAAAACGGTTCAATTACAGATCACATCAAGCTATTTCAGCAGCTAAGTCTCAGAGTGAATAATATTTCAAAAGATAATTTTTAGATCTATTTATTGGAACCTTGAAAGATAACATTCAACATGAGGTGCGTCTCTTTGAACCATCATCACTAGAGAAGGATTTCATGATGGCAAGAAAGGTTGAAAATAAAAATATGGCAATGAATACTAGAAAGTCCTTCTCCAACACATATAGAGGAAATTTGAAAATAATGTTCCTTCTTCTAAACCACCACAAAGGTTGACACCCCATCAAATAGATGAAAGAAGAGAAAAAGGATTATGCTTTAATTGTGATCGAAATTATAGTAAGGGACATAAGTGCAATGAGAAGAAATTATTCTACATATATTGTGAAGACTAGGAAGAACCAAAAGAAGAGGAAGCATCTCAAGAAGAAGCGACTTCAGAAGAAATAGAAGAGGAAATTTCAGAAGAAATTACTCCCACCATATATTGTCATGCATTGGCTAGAATTAGCACTCCTCAAACTCTCAAGATATAAGGATACATCAAAAAGAAGAAGGTAACAATGTTGATTGATTTTGGTAGTACTCATAATGTCATTCACTGTAAATTAGCCAAATTTATTAATTGCTTTGTTTATCCAGCACCAGAATTTCAAGTACTGATTGCATATGGAGGAACTATAAATTACTCAGGAAAATGCCATAATATCAATATAAATATGGGGGAACATGTATTGAATAGTCCAATGATTGTTATCCTAATGGGTGGTGTTGATGTTGTCTTTGATGTCCAATGGTTACAATCATTGGGAACAATGGCTTTTAATTTTCAAAAACTTTCATGAAATTTTCATGGGAAGGTAAAGAATATGAGTTAAATGGTATCATAGGAAAACTAAGAAAGGTGATAAGCTCTAATGGTATGAAAAAGTTTTTAAAAAAGGGACATCGAAGTATAGTTGCACAATTATTCTCATTAGATGTTCAAACCTCAAAAATACCTATCTCCCCAGATCTCCAAAGGGTCATTAATAAGCATTCCAAAGTATTTGAAGATATTCTCAAATGTCTTCCACCTATTCGTGACTTTGATCATGTTATCCA
Source organism: Pseudotsuga menziesii (assembly GCA_001517045.1). Classification (NCBI taxonomy): domain Eukaryota; kingdom Viridiplantae; phylum Streptophyta; class Pinopsida; order Pinales; family Pinaceae; genus Pseudotsuga; species Pseudotsuga menziesii. Next base: position 550,466 of record LPNX010550311.1, read on the forward strand.
CTTAATTCCAGGCAGTGTTCCTCCTAACATCAGACCTTACTGATATCCCTATAGCCAAAACAGTGAAATTTGAGCGTATGGTGGATGAAATGTTAGAGGATGACATAATTAGTCCTAGTCAAAGTTCTTACTATGCATCAGTGGTAATGGTATGCAAGATAGATGGATCATGGCGTATGTGTCCTGATTATAGAGATCTCAAGAAGATCACCATTAAAGATAATTTTCCCATTCCTGTCATTGATGAATTGTTAGAGGAATTACATGGAGCAATTGTCTTCACAAAGTTAGATCTCCGTTCTGGGTATCATCATATTCGAATGAAGGATGAAGACATCCCCAAAAAAACATTAAGAACTCATGCAGGTCACTATGAATTTTTGGTCATGCCATTTGGTCTAAAAAATGCTCCTTCCACATTTCAAGGTTTGATGAATTCTATTTTCAAGCCTTACTTAGAAAATTTGTGCCGGTATTCTTTAATGATATACTAATCTATAGCAAGTCTTGAGAAGAACATGTTCAACATGTTGACAGGGTACTACAACTACTAAAGGAGAAATAACTATATGCAAAACCCTCAAAATGTTTCTTTGGGATAAATGAGGTAGAGTATTTGGGTCATATTGTATCTCATGAAGGTGTCAAGGTAGACCCTAAAAAAAGTAAATCCATGATGGAATGGCTAATTCCCAAAACCCTAAAGAATCTTCGAGGATTCTTAGGTATGGCAGGGTACTACAACAAGTTTGTTTGGAACTATGGAAGAATAGCATCTCCTCTAACATCGTTACTGAAGAAAGATGCATTTTCTTGGACTCCAGAGGCAAGTCAAGCCTTTCAACAACTCAAAGAGGTCATGTGTAAATCCCTTGTTTTGGAAACACCAGACTTCACAAAAACATTTATTGTGGAATGTGATGCTTCAGGAAATGGGATTGGAGTTGTACTAATGCAAGAAGGACACCCTATTTCCTTCACAAGTCATACAATCAAGGGAAATAACTTAAAAAGGCCCATTTATGAGAAGGAAATGTTGGAAATAATACACGCCTTGAAGCAATGGTTCCTCTACCTTATAGGGAGACATTTCAAGGTTAAAACTGATCATGATAGCCTTAAATACTTTTTGGAACAAATGATATCTTCAGAAAAGCAACAAAATGGGGTAACAAAGATGTTGGGATATGACTTTGAAATCATCTACAAGAATGGGAATCAAAATGTTGTTGCGGATGCACTCTCCAGGAAAGATGACGATGTTGAAACATTACTCTATGCTATTTCGAACATCCAACCAGATTGGATAGCCGAAGAAATGGACAAATGGAAAAATGATGAAAAAATATGGACATTTATTCAAAAGTTGCAACAGGATCCCAATGCCTCTAATACATTTAGGTGAAAATATGACTTGCTATGGTACAAGGATCACTTATATATTGGTAAGAGTTCCCAGCTCAAGCAAAAGGTACTTTCTGAATTCCACTCTTCATCGATAGGAGGGAACTCAGGTTTCTTAAAAAACTACCACAGGGTAAAGAAGGATTTTTTTTGGGATGGTCTTAAAACTGACGTTCAAAAATTTGCGGTTGAGTGTTTGGTTTTCCAACAAAATAAAGTGGAAACAATTAAGACCCCTAGTCTCCTACAACAACTTTCCATTCCAAGCCAAAGGTGGACAGAGGTCTCGATGGATTTTATCACAAGTTTGACAAAGTCTAAAGGAAAGAGTGTCATCATGGTGGTTGTTGATAGAATTACTAAATATGCATACTTTTTTGCACTATCTCACCCATTCAAAGCAAGCCGAGTCACCAATTCTTTTATGGAGACAGTACAAAAACTACATGGTACTCCAAATATTATAGTAAGTGATAGGGATCCCATTTTCACTGGAAATGTTTGGATCGAATTATTTTCTTATTTGGTTACTCAACTGGCTCATAGCTCATCTTATCACCCTCAATATGATGGACAAACAAAGATATTAACCAAATTTTTGGAAGGGTATATTCGATGTTTTTCAACTGATAAACAAACATAATGGGTCAAGTGGTTACCCTTGGCAAAATGGTGGTATAATACTTCCTTCCATACATCATCCAAAACAACCCCATTTATGGTACTATATGGCTACCATCCACCATCCATCACATCTTCACTAAGAGACTCTAAGGTTCGATCAGTGCAAGACCACATGAAGCATCAACAACAAGTTCTTCAACTCTTAAAGGAAAACCTAAGTCTGGAACAAAATCAGATGAAACAACAAGCATATCAACACCATACTGAATGGAGCTTTAATGTTGGGGATTGGGTGTTTTTAACACTACAACCATACAAACAGATGTCCTTGAAGAACACCAAGAAGGATAATAAATTATCAGCTAAATACGACGGTCCCTACAAGGTGTTACAAAAGATTGGTAGTATGGCCTACAAATTGGAACTATAGACATCTTCATGAGTCCATCTAGTTTTCCATGTTTCATGTTTAAAGAAGGTAATCGGTGACAAGCTACCAGTTCAAACGATGTTACCAGAACTTGAAGAGGAAGAAAATATCATATTGGAGCCTAAAGAAATTACTGAAATATGAACTAGACAGCTTCGAAATTGATCAATTTGAGAGTATCTCATTAAATGGAAGAACTTACCCACAAAAGATTCAACATGGAAAGCTGAGTCCTTTATACAGCAACATCCAGTTTTAATTCAGCGTTGAGGACAACACTTTTTGAAGGGGAGAGGCATGTTAAGCCCTTAAGGATGACACATTACACCATATAGTGTGGCACATTACCCCATATATTGTGGTGCATTACATATTATTTATGTAGGCTTGGGTCTAATAGTGGGTTTATTAGTTTTTATTGTACACCTTTATCTCTTATATATAGGAAGGATATGTTCTCATTTTAATCATCATATCATCTTATCTTGTCTTGTACATTGTGTCAGGAGGTTCCTCCCTTGAAGAGGATTGATATTTATCTCTGCTATTCTTCTTTTAGGCGTGGATTACCCTCTTATTTTCTATTTCTGCTCGTTTTATGTTATATCTGGGATTTTGTTGCATAACATTCAACCTCCAAGAATGGCATGTATGATGCTTATATGCCCTGCAACAACAAAAAAATCATAAATTAAAAAAAAAATTCCATATATATAAATGAACCAATACTTCAAACATGAGGTAAACAGTCGAATGCTTTTAATACAGTAAAATGCATCATGGTTGTGGTACATAAGCAGCTTCCCTTGTAGGTGTTTTTTCCTGAACAATACAGTAGAAACTCTTAATGGTTGTGGTACCTTTGCAACTGTCCTTGTAGGAATTTCTGTCATCTTGGTTGTGGTACTCCAGTTTTCAAAGAAGTTTATCACACAAAGAATTCAACTGGTACTCTGGTTTTTAGAGAAGCTGATTACACATATATTTCAATGTTGAATTCATGAAAACCTCTATCATCTTCATCGATTGTAGTTCGATTATCAGAACCAACAATAAAATCCAGTATCAGACTAATCAAACTCCTATTTCTTGTAGTGTTTTCTATAAATTAATAAAATTCTTAAATTACGGTGATTTACTAAATTGTATTTATCTATATCACTATTTGATCGATGAATTCATTAGTCAAATGAATTTTGTAATTAAGAGTGCGCATCAAGGGATGTTTTCCTACATGTCATTTCTTTCGATGCACGAAGCACATTTTATTGTCTAATTGTAATAAAATATTATGTTTATCACTCTTAACATGTTCAATAGAGTCTGAAATTTTAACATGAACAGTAACTATCTACAACTCCTTCAGCTCTATTCCATGTTATCCACTCCTTTAGCTCTATTCCATGCTATCCATGTAATTCCTCCAACACTGTATAGCGCTTTCCCCCTCCCTTCATGCAGTCGAAACTCCATTCTCAATATAGGAAATCAAGCTTCCTTATAGTAACCCCAATAGAAGCCTCAAACTCCAAGTTTATGGTATTACATTTCTGAGAATATCTGCAAAACAACAACATTTTATAAAATTCCAGATATAAAATCTAAACTAATTAAAATTAAAAATATCTAAAATAATAAGAATACAATCACAAACTAAAACAATTAAAATGCAAAAATAAATGATAAATCCATCGAATGAAAAAATAAACGATAAACCCATTTCGATGGTTGAGTATTCATTTGAGCGATTTAACCATTTCACTTCCCTCACTTCCCTCAAATCTCTGTGGAACGCCATTTGATAAGGTTGTCATTTTTGATAATATATGTTCTTTCTTTGCGCAACGCTTTCCTACTCTTAAAATTGCATTGTATTCTAACATCTATGCAATCTCGAATTACAAAGATAGATCAAGTGATTGATTTGGTGATGATCACTAATCATTTGGCTCAAGAGAGAGGTGTGTCGTTATCTCTGCTAGATAGATGACGTGATATGGTGATAGAAGCATAATTTTAACAATCTCATCAGTCATGATAAATTATATTAAGATGGTACGTGTTATAATCATGAAACCAGAAATAGGATGATACTTCAAAGCTACAAAGAGATCACTCTCGTAGTCTAAATATTGTCTTAACTAGTGATTCCATTTGCATATCTAACCAGCATGAGGATTGCAATTGGAATAGTATAACATCATTTTATTAAAATATTATTGGTTGTCTGCTATCAGGAATATATCACCTAGCAATATATCACCTTCTGCAGACAGAAGCTATTTCTCTAATCTGAATGGTTCAGATCTAGAACAAATGAGTGAATGACAAAAATTGAAGACCTTTCCTAAATGTTATAGACTCATGGAATGATGCTTTGATAAAGAGTCTCTGTACCTATAGAACATATCAAACATGCAAAGACATCAAAGCTACCAGAAAATTACCTATACATTCATACTAGTGACTAAGGAATCCAATAACATATATGCGAGATCAGTGCAACAGATATGTGGGATGGAAATAAGCTTTGCATTAGAAAATAATGAAAGAGCTTACAACCATGTGCCTTAGTGCTAATACACTCTTTCATAAGACTAGCACCTTGTCCCCTGACAGCTCTAGCTTGCTCCACAATTGCTCTCTGATGGATTAAAACCAAGACATCAATTTAACAGCATAACTTTACTTCCCTCTCTCTCTCTTCAACTATGGGATATGAGCTTGTATTTATAGGGCTCAAATGGATATGTATAGTTGAGAGAATGGTGGGTGAGGTGGCCATAAGATCCTAGCAAGAGGGATCTCAACCCTAACCAACCCAGGTCAATAGGGATAAGGTAGGACATGAGGATTTTGTTCTAGAAGCCTCGAGAATCCTCCCTTTTTTCCATTTTTACCAAGGGCACTGCTTATACCCCTTTATGACAGAGCGATGAAGGGTAAGAACCGCACCAACAACAAAGGTCAAAGGCGGTGGCACCGCCTGGTTCTCACACATCTAGGGCGGTGCTGAACAAGGTACCACTTATCTGATTGAGGATAGAAGCGGTGCTGCAATTTTGTATGTTGAATCGACATCTAGAGCATTTTCTTCACTCCAAGTTTGGGATTTAGGGCAAACATAGTTGTTAGGGATCTTATCACATGCCAGTGACAGGATTTGGGTATAACATTGTCATAACAAATATTATGTCAATTCTTGGGAATGAAAATTAAGTGGATTCTACTTAGATTTATAAAAATAGACAATAAATAGAATGAACGACCATGCTCACTTTATTACATGCTAGGAAACAATACCTTTGTTTATGTACCAAAATAATTAGAGAACGATACCTTGGTTTATTATAATACCACCATTTTGACTTAATAGTAATGAAGTTGCAGAGTGCTTCAACTTACCTCCTCTTACCTCTAGTTATGGTGTTGACCAAAATCCTAATTATTGTACAAGAATCTTGAATTCACTGCAACATATAAGACACTTATCTATCAAATTTAAATCTTTATATCAATTGTCAATAACAATTTGTTTTCAATCTTTATATCAATTGTCAATAGCAATTTGTTGACACAAACTTCTTGCAAATTTCGATCTTTATCTCAGTTGTCTATGACAATTTGTTGACACCAACGTTTTGTTAAATAACAGAAAATAAGTAGTTGTGTTTCTTTTAGTCATGTTATTATTAAGCAAATGGAAACAATTTTTAAAATATCTCTTACAACCTTATTAGCATAATGTACCTATAAATCTCTTTAAACCTTATTATAACCATGTAGCTATAGAATGAGTAAAATCTCTTAGACTTATTAGCAATGTTGTATGTCTTAGTCCATATGAGCATAATGCCAAATATCTAGAATCATATTTTGATTGTACTAGCATCATCCATCTATAGAGTGAGTGGAAACACAGTGATGCACATTCTTAAACAATGATCATTAAGAATTACTGAAGTGAATATCACCACATCATGTTGACTTTTTCAATGTATAACTGTTTACACCCATAGGAGTATATATCTTAGAATTTTGGGGTGGACTACCATCTATGCCTTTTCATCTACGGACGATAAAGATACAAGTGTACTAACCAGATTGATTCTATGGGTGTCGTCCAAGATTAAACTAGAATGGGACAAGTGTCCTATCCAGATTGATTCTATGGGCATTATCCAAAATTAATAATGAATAATTTCAAAAAAAAATAAAAATATATTAATTAAAATGTGATAAGTGCAGTTAATGATAGTTGTAAAAATTAAAATTAATCTTCAACTATTCGATTATTAGTTACAACTATGAGCTTAACTCCATCGATTATTAGATACAACTATTAACTTAACTCCAATGATTCTATAACTACTAGCTTAACTTCAAATCTAATCGCAGTTATATAGGATAACTATTAGCTTAACTATTAGATACAGCTATTAGGTAAACTCCAATGATTCTACAACTATTAGGTTATCTCCAATGATTCTACGACTATTAGCTTAACTTCAACTATAATTGCTTAAGGCTTAGTCCAACTGCATTTGGCATCTAGTAGTCTAGCTAATGTGCAGTCATGTAAGAGTCGAACTCCTAATAAAATAGTTCTAACTCCTAATAAACTCTTGCATATTATAGTTGGGCATATAGCTAATATACATTTCCTATTACATGTTTAGGTTTTCCATATAGATATAATTAGGTTTTCGATTCTTTTTAAAGGAGGTTAGTCTAACTCATAGTTAACAATTTCAAAAAAAAAATAAAAAAAATAGCTTAGTTAACATCTGATAAGTACAATTCGATTATTAGCTTAAATACATTGATGGTACAACTATTAGCTTAACTTTAACTCCAATCGTGACTTTTACTTGAATTTCAATTGCCAATATATTAACTTTTAAATTAACTATTAGATACAACTATTAGCTTGTTTCTTAACTCCAATGATTCTACGATTATTAGTTTAACTTCAACTCTAATCATGGTTATATTGGATAAACATTAGATTAACTATTAGCTTAACTTGAATGATTCTACAACTATTAGCTTAACTTCAACTCTAATCGAAGTTATATTTGATAACTATTAGATTATTTCAATAGTGATACAACTATTAAATTAAATTTATATGAACTACATCTCTTAGCATGAGAATTTGACCTTGATTACAGTGAAACCATGCACCAAGAACAATCACTTAGGTAATGTGCATCTTATGTGACAGTTGAACTCTATCTTGTAGTTGGGAGTCAAGTTAATCTGTATAAGGCTTAGTCTAAGCTTTATATTAACTTTTAAATTAACTATTAGATATAACTATTAGCTTAACTCCAATGATGATACAACTATGAGCCTAACTTTAACTATGAGCTTAACAACCATAAATTATGTGGTTGTTATATTAGCTTAACTATTAGATACAAGTAATTAACACATTCTTTAGTAAAAAAACATTATCAATATGTCAAATATATACCTCTTCGAACATATTAATCTTAGTAATATGGTTGTCAACTCCAATCATGACTTTTACTTTAAGTGCAATTAACGATATATTTATTTTTAAATTAAGTATTATATACAACTATCAATTGGAAAAATTAAACTTCAACTTCAACTATTCTATTATTAGATACAACTATTCGATTAATATATACAACTATGACCTTAACTCCATTGATGATGCAACTATTAGCTTAACTTCAATGATTCTACAACTATTAGCTTAACTTCAACTCTAATTAGGGTTATGTTGGATAAGTATTAGACTATATATTGGATACAAATATTAGATTAACTCCAATGATTCTACAACTATTAGATTAACTTCAACTACAATCGTGTAAATCTTAGTCTAAGTACATTTGGTATCTAGGAGTCTAGCTAATGCACACTCGTGTAATAGTTGAACTCCTAATAAAATCGTTCGAATTCTTAATAAACTCATCCATCTCGAAGTTGGGCATCTAGCTAATTACATTGATATGCGTTTATATCTTATAATTTTAGGGTGGACTGCCATCTATTACTTTTCATATATGGACGAGAATGAGAAACGTGTATTGTCCACATTAATATTATGGGCATCGTTCAAAATTCATAATTAACAATTTAAAAAAATAAAAAATAGCTTAGTTAACATGTGAAGTACACTTCGTGATAGTTGGAAAAATTAAAGTTCAACTTCAACTTGGTAATTAAAACTCCAATCATGATTATGTACAACTATTCGATTATTAGATACAACTATTAGATTAACTCCAATGATGATACAACTTTATCTTAACTTCAACTCCAATCACTACTTTAACTTGAAATGTAATTGCTAATAGATTAACTTCTAAATTGACTATTAGAAAGAACTATTAGGTTAACTTCAATGATTTTACAACTATTATCTTGACTTCAACTCTAATAGTAGTTATATTAGATTAAATATTAGATAACTACTAATAATTCAAATATATACCTCTAGGCGTATTCCAAACATATTGATCTTATTTATATGGTTGTTGCTAGTATTTTTATATAAAATCATAATAATAATGGTAGTTTATTTAAATTAAAAAACAAATCATTTTTTATTAGTTTATTCAGTAAAGTGTGGGTTTTGTTAAGAAAGTGGCTTAGGTTCAATTCTTTTTAGAGATAAATTAGTTGGAAATAGACAACCCAAAATATAGCCAAGTTAACAGTTAGTATAGTCCAAGTGATGAAATTCCGAGCAAACAAAAAAAAATTCATAATCATTTTAATTCTTTTTTAATGTTTTACAAGATAATAAATAAAAAAAATTTAGTAATACAGAATTATAGTAAAAAATATAGTGAGATTAGGACGCTTCCTAGAATTTTAACTTGTCAGAATGAAGAAGGGATTACGGTGGATACCTGGGCACCCAAAGATGAGGACGGGCGTGGTAAGCGACAAAATGCTTCGGGGAGTTGAAAATGAGCATAGATCCAGAGATTCCCAAATAGGTTAACCTTTTTAACTACTACTGAATCCATGGGAAGGCAAGCTGAGACAACCTGGCGAACTGAAACATCTTAGTAGCCAGAGGAATAGAAAGCACAAACAATTCTTGTAGTAGCGGCGAGTGAAATGGGAGAAACCTAAACCGTGAAAATAGGGTTGTGGGAGGGCACAATATAAGTTCTGTGCTGCTAGGCGAAGGGACTAAGTAATGCATCCTATATGGTGAGAGTCTAGTAGACAAAAGAATCATTGGCTTATGCTCTAACCCAAGTAGCATGGGGAACGTGGAATCCCGTGTGAATCAACAAGGACCACCTTGCAAGGATAAATACTCCTGGGTGACCAATAGCGAAGCAGTACCATGAGGGAAAGGTGAAAAGAAACCCCATCAAGGAGTGAAATAGAACATGAAACCATAAGCTCCCAATCACTGGGAGGAAAATTATATCTCTAACTGCATGCTTGTTGAAGAATGAGCCCACGAATTATAGGCAGTGCCTTGGTTAAGGGAACCCACTAGAGCTGTAGCGAGAGCAAGTCTTCATGGGGCAATTGTCACTGCTTATGGACTCGAACCAGGGTGATCTATCCATGACCAGGATCAAGCTTGGGTCAAACTAAGTGGAGGTCCAAACCCACTGATGTTGAAAAATCAGTGGATGAGTCATGGTTAGGGGTGAAATGCCACTTGAACCTAGAGCTAGTTGGTTCTCCTTGAAATGCATTGAGGTCCAGTAGTTGACTAGACCATCTAGGAGTAAAGCACTATTTCGGTACGGTTTGCGAGAGCGATACCAAATCGAGGAAAAATCTGAATACTAGATTGCCCCAACCAAAGGGTTAAGGGTCAGCCAGTGAGACGATGGGGGCTAATATTCATCATCGAGAGGGGAATAGCCCAAATCACTAGCTAAGGCCCCTAAATGACCGCTCAGTGATGAAGGAAGTACGAGTGCAAAGACAGCCAAGAGGTTTTCCTAGAAGCAACCAACCTTGAAAGAGTGAATACTATAGCTCACTGATCTAGTGCTCTTGCGCCGAAGATGAATGGGACTAAGCAATTCGCCAAAGCTGTGGGATGTAAAAATACATCGGTAGGGGAGTGTTTCACCTTAGAGGGAAGTACCGACGTGAGCAGGTGTGGATGAAGTGGAAGCGAGAATGTCGTCTTGAGTAATGCAAACATTGGTGAGAATCCAATTCCCGAAAAACCTAAGGGTTCCTCTGCAAGGTTCGTCCATGGAGGGTGAGTCAGGGCCTAAGAATAGGACGAAAGGAATAGTCGATGGACAATAGGTTAATATTCATGTACTACCCCTTGTTGGTCCCGAGGGACGAAGGAGGCTAGGTTAGCCTAAAGATGGTTATCGATTCAAGGACACAAGGTGACCCTATTTTTTCAGGGTAAGAAGTGGTAGAGAAAATGCCTTGTGCCAATTTCTGAGTACCAAGCGTTGCATCACTGAAGTAACCCATGCCAGACTCTTAGGAAAAGCTCAAACGACCTTCAACAAATGGGTACCTGTACCCAAAACCAACATAGGTAGGTAGGTAGAGAATACCTAGGGGCATAAGACAATTCTCTCTAAGGAACTTAGCAAAACAGCCCCATAACTTCAAGAGAAGAGGTGCCTCCTCAAGAGGTCACAGTGACCAGGACCGAGCGACTGTTTACCAAATACAGAGGTCTCCACAAAGTCGTATGACCATGTATGGGGGCTGACGCCTACCTAGTGCCGGAAGGTTAAGGAAGTTGGTGACCTGATAACGGGGAAGCTAGCGATCAAAGCCCCGGTGAATGGCCGCCGTAACTATAAAGTTCCTAAGGTAGAGAAATTCCTTGTCGGGTAAGTTTCGACCTGCACAAAAGGCATAATGATCTGGGCACTGTCTCGAAGAGAGACTCGGTGAAATAGACATGTCTGTGAAGATGCAGACTACTTGCACCTAGACAGAAAGACCCTCTGAAGCTTTACGGTTCCCTGGAATTTTCTTTGGTTTCTTCTTGAGCAGCTTAGGTGGAGGGAAAAGAAGGCCTCCTTCTGGTGGGGCCTGAGCCACGAGTGAGATACCACTCTAGAAAATCTAGAATTATAGTGAGCTCAGGACGCTTCTCACCAAGCTCTTTGAGCATAGAAATACAATTTTAAAACAAACTAATTAATTTGTTTCTTTAGGTCCGATAGACCAAAGCTTGGTCTCAGTAGACGTTAACCATCATCATCATCATCGTAAAATTAAATATTTTTAATGTGTTTATAGGAAAGATATTTAAAAAATGTTTTAAATTGTAATTATTTATTATAAATATTACAATTTATTTTTTGGCATAGTTTTTCATTAATATTAAATGTATTATAAATCTTATAATTTTTTTTTAATATTGTTAGTTTAGTTTCAAGTTATTAATAAAATAAAATAATTCTTAATTTGTTAATATAAGGCTATTAATATCTTTAATATGTTAGATTATTTGATCCACTAATGATTTTGACTAACAAAAGACCACTCCTATAAGTGATGAAGTTTCTTGAAATAAATAAATTAATTTTGAGTTCTTATAAATATTTTAATTTAATACAAATAAGTTTCTAAAAATAAATAAATTTTGATATTTTATAATCATTTTAAGTTTAATACAAATATATTGTAAAATTAATTTTGATATGTGTTTATAGAAAAGCCATTCTAGAAAGTGGTTATCATATTGTAAGATTTTTATTATAAATATTATACATTATTATTTCTTCAAAAATATATTATAAAATTTCTTAGTTTTTCATTAATATAAAAAAGTATTATAAATCTTATAAAATGTATTTTTAATAATATTAATTTTATTTTTAAGTTTTTTTTAAATAAAACATTATATTACTTTATAGAAACAACATTACATATCAGATATCGTCTCTGTCTGTCGAAAAGTCAGAGTGTCCTCGACACCTTCCGATTCTAGACATGTTCTTCCTTCCCAAAAAATTACAGAGATTCCTCAGGCCTTCTACACACACCCATTACAACTATTATTTCCTACTAGATTATAGAGATTCCCTTCCCACAAAATTATAGAGACTTTAGTTAGCCTTAAGTATCTGATACCCATTATAAACCAACTGCAAATCATAACATCTACTACTGGTCGACATTAAGAAACCCCCTATAATTTCTGGAACAGACATTACTAGAAACAGAGACAAAAAAAAACCTCAAACCCAATCTGGAGGGGCATCGCCCAAACTGGGATAGACAACCGGGGCTCAAATAGCAGTGAAATTCTGGGGGACTGCTCCACTCTGATTTCCTACATGTTATCCACCAAGCGTTTTTCCACAGCAGCTACCCTTCGCCCGTGGTCGAGCATACTCTGTGGGTCCTCTCCCAGCTGAATAGAAGGGGATGCCCAGCTTAGCTGCAATAATATCAATATTCTAGTGCATAAGGTGGCATTCAATGTTATGTTCCTTCCAGAACTTCATCGGTTCCTCATCCCCTTCACACTTGGCTTCTCTCGCAACTGAGGAATGTCCCACCAATCGCATGGTCACCCACTATATCATTAGTAGGCGGTCGTAGGCCAAGGCTCTGCCTAACATGCTGCCTGGGCCAAGGACCTAGTCCACAATCTCCGTGTGCAGGGTCTCCTTTGGCATGAGCTTCACCTCTTCCCAAAAATCCCCTACCACCTTCTCAACTTCTAGACGAATGCCTAACGGGACATTCTCCTTAAAAAACTCTGCTGCCTCCTAGGCCTGAAGTTGAGCCCTTGTTACTTGATGAGTCCACCTCAAGATACCCTTACCCTTTTAATCTGGGCTGACAATAGCTTCCTTGGAGCCCAAATCCATTCTAACCGATCGCTTGGGAGCCATAAGGCAAAGGGAGGGGGGGAAGAGCTGATAAAGCACGAGGAACAGAAACTCACCCTGTACAACAAAAACCCAAGGGGAAACCAGAGAAAAGATGTAGCTCTAAAGCACAAAAAACTCACAATGACGACGGGTGGTGGGTGGCCAAGCTGACCCAGAATAAAAGGAGGGGGGAGGCATGATTTCCCTCTGTTGTAATCTCACAGATCATAGAGGGTTACCAATAATACACATTGAATCATACAGACATAACAGAGAAGAGACAAGAACATAGATGTAGAATAACAGATTATATTATATCATGAGGGTCCATACAAACAAAGAACTGAACCGAGTTCTCATCTAGCTCAACATCCTAATATATATGATTTACAAATAGTTACATATAACTACATGTCAGTTTGGTCAATCGACATGACCTTATGCAGCCGACCTAATCTCTAATTAGTTGGCTCACCAACTAACTTCTCCAACATCTCCCCCGGGAACAAAATCTTTCTTTGTCCTGAAGAAACGAGGGAGGTACTCAAAAAATTCTTACTGTTTGAGATAGTTACTTTATTGTTTGTTTTCATGGGCTATGCAGATGGATGGTTGGTTGTTTCTGTATGCATATTTCGATGCTTGCTTTTGCTGTAATGACGAGTTGATGTTGAAATTCTGTCCAGATTTGTAATACTTTTTGGATGTCAATGGTCAATGTTATGATGCTTGATAAAGTCAACATCTTCTCATGAATGGAAAGGTCTACTATTCTTTCCATGTCGGGTCCCATGAATTGGTATTTTTCTTCTGATGTTTCCAGTAATCTTTTCATTTGTAGGAAGATGGTATCTAGTTTCTCCAAGCTTGGTAGTGCTTGCTGCACGCACGGGTGTGCTTGTCTTTCTAGTCTCTGTAGTTTGGCTGTCTCCAATACAATTTGATCTTGTATTGTATTTTTCAGTGCTTCTTCAGTGACTTTTCTTCTTTCCAATGCTTGAATCTATTCTCGAGTCTGTCGAGTCTGCTGAAATACCTATCCGTAATAAGTAGGCCAGTCCTGGAGTACCTCTTTTGTAATGACATATTCTTCTAAGTGGTCTTGCAGCACTTTGTAAGCTTCTGAGAATGTTGTGTACTATTGCATTAATAATCTAGATGTCTCTTATTTTTTATCTTCTTTTGTATTTTGCATGTGTACTTGTAAGGTAGCCACCACACTCTCAAATAGTTGATATGCTTTTTCTAATGTCTTGTCAGTTCTGAATTCCATTGGCCTTGGTATTATAGATTGGGCTAAGTTCCTGCATTTTGATAGGAATTCAACTTGTTCATTCTCAATGTCGTCGAGCTCCTTGCGTCTGATCTAGGTTCTTGTTTTTGCTTCAGTGGCCAGAGTTTCCAAGAGTTGTCCCAACTCTCTGTCTTTTGTTGGGTCATGTTTCTTTGGTTGTACAACCATTGGAGTTGCCTATTTCAATTGGTCAATAGGGTAGATAATTTTTGTTAAAAGCATATTATCAATCTATTTCTTGACTATCTCTTTGTATTTATGAGTTAATTTTTGTGGCCTCTTCTTTACAGGTCAGGCATCAAGTTTAATGTCCATCTTCATTTTACCCATTTCATGGACTAGACCTTTGAGATCTTTGTAGTCTCTAGATAATACATCCTGGAATTCTTTTAGTAAGTTTACTATTTCGGTTGTTTGTTCTTCACTCCAGTAATATCCATTTTTTTCCATTTTTGGTCGATCATCATTTGATCTGTTGAATTCTTTAGTTTTCACTTTGGCATCTAACCATTCTTATTCTTTGGTTTCATTGATTGGTTGGCTCCCTTCTTTGAACTGTGAAAATGTAGCAGGAAAGTCTGCTGCAGTCATTCGATCGGTATCTTCTTTGTCGGCTATCTTGACTTTAAGTACTATGCGAATTGGTTTTGTTGTTTCTGAATGGTATGATTTCCATCGAAAGCTTTTTCCTTCCGGATTTTTGTTTTCCATTTGTAGTCTTGTGGACTGTGGCATTGTCTTGGTTTATATGTTATTACATGTTATTATCGGTTGGTCATATTTTTTTGTTAGGGTGTTGTTCCCGGTCGGTTGTATAAACACTTTGATTTTTTTGTAGTCTTGACTAACTTTTCATTTTGTGGTATAAAGCTGAAGTCTTTGATGAAGTTCTTTCTAAGTTCATGCCATTGAAATGTTTCACCCCGTGCTTCTTCCATTTTATACCATTTTTTTGGTAAGTCGGATAGCGCTGATGGAAACATGTGTGGCCATGTACGTTTGTCTTTATACCCAAGTCTTTTCCACTCTTTTTCTCATGTTTTTATATGTTCTTCTGGCTCCTGCCCTTGGATGAACATAGGTATTTGGGTTTGTTTGGTTAGCATCTTTCCTTCAAATATTTCTACAAAGTAATTCGAAGCTATTGTCCATGTCTGCAATCTTGATTGATGGGTATCCCACCATCTAGCAGCTTGCCCTGTGAAGGTTTCTACTAGGCTTTGTAGTCATCCATGTTCACCAATTTTTTTAGATACTTGTTCTATATGGATAACTAGTGATTCTCTTTCTTTGTATCTTGGGATTTCTTTGATACTTACATTTGTTGGTTTTAAGGTAGGGTATTCTCTGTTTTTCTTTTCGAATATTTTTGGGATGATGGAAACTAAGAAACATTGTTGGAATAGTTTCTTCTATACTGTTTGAATGGTCCAGCAACCTCTTGCTTGTGTCTCGTATTTTTAGACTTCCCAATCACATAATTCTACGTCTGATTTGTATCCTACTGAATCTTGATTTCCTAAGTGAAGTTCGCCATAGACATTGGGTTTTGTGTAGTCTTCATTAGTTTGTATTTGATATAATTTTTGGATGTCGACTTCTTCACCAATAGGTTCTATCCAGGGTTCTCCTTGGGATGGATGCATAGGTACTATGAATTTCTGTCCATTCCCTTTTAGTTTTATCCTTTCTTTGTCTAAAGATATTCATGCTTTCATTTTTCTTCCCCAAGGTCAACCTACTAAAGCTGGGAAGGAACTGGAACCTTCCTTAGGGTCAATAATTTCAAAGTCGACTCTGGTCGATATTCCTTTTATTATCGTATCAACATTTCTCCAAACTCCAATAGGTTCGATCAAACCTTGTTCGGCTAATTTGAGGTATATTCCTGACTCATGCAGTCGAGGTCTACCCAATTGTTCCCAAGTGTCGCAAGTCATAATGTTTAGTTGTGAGCCGAAGTCGAGTACAACTTGTCGAACATGGTATCTTTCAATTTCTAGGTCAACAAGTGGGTCAGCATCACTTTTGTCCTTTTGGTTTAAATTGCTTATGTTTTTTGCTTGTTTTTCTGTATAATTATGCTTCATAATATATAATAATTCAATGAATTTAGATACCGCTTTATCATCTTGTACTAAACATATTAATTCTTTAACTATGCTTTGTCGACTATCATCAGCTTCTTCTTGTCTAGCAAATTCTTTAAATATATTTGTTGCGTCATTATATAATTGTTTTTGTTTAGCTGGGTTAGGATAATCGTTCTTTTCTTTTATTTTACTTATGCGTGGATTACCACTCCCAATTTTTGTCCCTTGTCAGGTTACTATATGCAGATTTTTCATATTGGTTACATCATGCTTTTCAATGCACGACAAGACATTAACATTTTTCTTTTTATTGATTTTATCAAGCATAGTAGGCCATTCTTCTAATGAGTGATCACCAACTCCACAGCTAGTACAAAATTTTAAATCAGTTATGTCCTTGTATGGGTAGTCTACATATCGATGAACTTATTTATAGCATGTGAAACACTAGATGGGCTGATGTGGTTGATTGTCGTGATTCCTAGAGAATCGACCTCGACCTCCATATCCTCCACGACGGTTGTCGAACCGGCGCAGCGCTCATATTGACAACCTTCATATCTTTGATTATTCGGTTCGTTTTGATCATTGCCTCGCTGGTTGTTATCATTGTTCTGTGCAACTGCGTTTGTCTGGTAGACTGCTTGGTAGTTTTGTCGATTCTTTAAGTTTAAGTGGCAGTCGGCTGTGGCATGAATTTTTACTTCACAGATTGCACACCAAGATTCTTTTCCATTTTTCATGTTATATGGGCAATATTTTGTTGTGTGTTCTCCATGTTCTTTGAAGATGTCGCAGAAGCATTTTGTCTGAAAAAATGAACGTCCTTTTGACTTATGTCTTGTGAACAGTTATATTTAGCGTGTCCATCCATTGAGCATTTTGTGCACCAGACATCCTGATTCTTAAGGATCATCTCTTTCAATGATTTCTAGCTATTCTTCCAGTCTAGTATCTATGTGATATGTTGGGAAATCTTCGTCCATCTCCACTTGCAGAACTTTGGTAAGCACATCCTTGTATATTTTAAACGTCTTCAAGCTTACGTGCCACTGAATTTTCTGTGATAGACCTACAAGGAACCATTGAATTAATATTTTTTCATCAATTACATAATCCAGTTGGCTGAGTAGGTCTTCCCAACATTTGTCATACTCTCGGACAGACTCTGCTGGCTTTTAAGATTTGTATTTAGGGTTAGGGACTTGATAGGGTTAGAATTGAGATCATCTCTCTATGTTATGCTCAAAAACCAAGGCATAGATAACATATGTCTCAAGGGAGTTTATTTCAAACAAGGAAAATTCAAAGAACAAAATAATAACCTAGAATTAAATTTGAGAATAAGATGTGCTTCATGTGTCTCAAATTTGGACTTGGATCCAAAGTTGTCTGAACACCTTAATTTACTATTGTATTATTTGATTATGTGTTGCAAATGCACATGATATTTGACAGATATCCTATGGGGTAGAAACATAATCTAATAATGTCAAAAAATGTGTTCCATGCGGTGGTGTCCTTTGTACTATATTTGGAATTAGGATCCTCATTAATATTACTATATAAGTCTGGTATTGTAGGTTGGCACTACCACCAAGTTTAATAAATCTCTTCCAAATGGTTACTAGTAAGGAGCAAGCACTCAACCTAAAATATGTTAGGGCATGTTCAAAATTAGGTTGTGAGGCTATGGATCAAAAAGTACAAGGATTATCCATTCATTTGTCCTCCATATTTTGGCAGATTAATTTTGGTATCTAGTTGGAAGATGGTTGGTTGTGTCTTCTTTGTTAAGGCTTCTTGTAAAAGTTCTCTGTGATCTACATGTAATGGTGTTGGAGATGATTAAGTCTATTTTGATGATGATTCTCTATGGAAACTCATGAGTGTAATGAGAGGAATTTCGATAAATGAGAGGATGGGGTAACTACAAACCCCTAATATAATGGATAAAGAGAGTGTGTTATGTTATATTATGCCAATAAGAGGGAGACCTAGTGTTGGGAGGTAGCAAGTTAGGAGAAGGTTGAATGAATCTATTGAAAATTGGAATTATTGGCTTGAAAGTAAAATGCCGAGAGATATTTGGGTGAGAGAGTGTTTCTCCAAAGGAACTCAATTTGCAAAAACTTATTGTTGTAACAAGGCTTTCACTTCAATTACTAAACTAAAGTATGAAAATCTGAATGTGTGCACTAACATAGATTTGTATGGGACAACATTATCTGTTCTTATTTTAGCAATATCAATTTTCCTCTTTAAACTTAGTAACAAAAAAAAATTGATATTCAAATTAAAGGTTTATAGTCTCTTTATAGCATATTAGCTATCTAAATTATTTTTAATTCCTTCATAAGACCAAAATTTTACATACCTTGCTCTTAATGAATAGAAGTCCAACCTAAAATAATTAAATAATATACTTATTGTTTTTTGTTTTAAAATTATTTAACATAAAAATTTGCTTAAATTTCTGAAAAAATAAATTGTAACCCAATATTCATATTCTAAAACCACCATGTTAAAAGAGTATCAAAGAAGACTATTATTTTTCCCAATTCCTTCCTCCCAAAATATTTGTAAAAAAGTACTTTCTCGACAATAATATTGTAAAATACTATTGTAAGTGATTTTCCAAAATTTAATTATTATTTAACTTTTATTTTTCCCAATTCCTTCCTCCGAAAATATTTGTAAAAAAGCACTTTCTCGACAATAATATTGTAAAATACTATTGTAAGTGATTTTCCAAAATTTAATTATGATTTAACTTTTATTTTATAACATTTCATATTTAACAAGAATTCTTCAGAATTTTAAATTTAACAACCCAATTCTAAAAAATTCATTTAAAAAAATTAGTTAAATTGCTTATAAATATTAAAACAAAGCAACCAAAAAGGACAATAAAGTGTAATACTCTATTAAATGTAATAATATGATATTAATTTTGATTTTAGTCTATTAAATTTATCAGAGCATGATACTATTTTGTAATCTATTATATTATACAATACTCACTTAAAAAGACATAATGATATTAATTTTGATTTTACTTTATTAAATATGATACTATCTTGATATTAAGAGATGGGTAAATAATAATAAATTTGTTTAGATTATAAATATATAAATGAAGGTGGAGGGCAAGTTGCGCGTGAGGGCTAAGAACAGCTCGATCTAGGGTTTGAGCTGCGTTGAGCTGAGATGGTGGCGCCTGGGGGAGGGGAGGCCCCCCCCCCCCCTCCATGTTCAGACGAGGATGCCTTCCGGAGGCTCCTTAGCAGAGGCAAGAAGCCCTCTATCCCGGTGATCCTGAAATTTATCAAGAAGTTGGAGGAAATTCCTGAGATTCCTCTTCCTGAAGAAAAACCAATGAAGATAGCTCTGGCTCTAGCTAAGCGAGGTCTAGTGGGCCAGTTTATGGGTTTATGGCCCTCCACCAAGACGACTAATGACTAGATACAGAGAAATTGGAAGCCCAACCTGAAACACGGAGTAACCTGCTACCCTGTCGGAAGAGGGTTTTTCGTGTTTGAATTCATTTCAGAAGAAGATCGGGATCTAATTTTTAGAAATGGCCCCTATTTCATGGGAACGCATGGTCTATATTTGAACAAATGGACTCCAGATTTCGACCCCTTAGTCGATCTACCCAAAGAAGTGCTGGTATGGGTTAGGCTTCCCAACCTTCTGGTGCATTGCTGGGATATTGAATCTCTACAGAGAATAGGGAACGGAATCGGCCGCTTCATAGACAAAGCTAATAACAAGGGACAATATACCTGTGCTAGAATCTACGTTGAAGTTGATCTTGAAGCCGACCTTCCTGAGGCAGTTAAATTAACCATTGGATCTTGGACCCACTATCAGAAACTGGATTACGAGCACCTACCCTTCAAGTGCAGGCACTGCCAAGAGCACAGCCACTTCCAAAGGCACTGCCCCAAACTGGCTACTGGGAAAGAAGACGTCGAAGGATGGCAGAAAGTGAAGAAAAGTAGAACCACCACCAATGCCAAAAGCAAGGAGAAAATGGCCCAGGAACCCCCAACAGTTGGCAGCTCAAAACCTAGTTGCCAGGAACCTCCCAATGAAGATCAAACCCCCATACTTGTCCCAGAAGAGGAAGAAACACGGGCATCTCAAGGCCCAACCGTCCCAATCCCAAATCCTGTTGTTCCTAGTCAGTCAAAGGAACACATCATTCTGGGCTCGAAAATAGGAGCTAAATCCTCTGAGGAAGGAGATACTGAAGCAAGTAGTCCGTCAGGCTCACCAGAACAACCAAAGCGCAGAAGGAAGACTGAGAAGAAAAGAAGAGAAGAGCAGTCCTACAAGGATGTGGTTCAAGGCTCTCAACATACCATACCAGAAATGATGAATACTAGATCAGGGATGAAGCTAGGGAAGACTCCGAAAGGGGCCCATCCCTCTCACTTAGGTAAATAATGCAATTCGTCTCCTGGAACTACAGAGGACTAGGCAGCACACTAAAGGAAGAAGCAATAAGGGATTTAGTAAGAGCATCAAGGCCTGAAGTCCTCCTAATCCAAAAGACGAAAATGGAGGAAGACACTCTCCTCCGAGCAAGCAACTCGTTCTAGAAGAAAGGCCCGGGTAGGGCTGTGAGTGCAAGAGGAGCCTCGGGAGGTTTAGCTACATTATGGGACTCTGCAAAGCTCGATCTAATCGAAGAAGAAGGTACCATTCACTGGTTATTTACCAAGCTGATCCACAAGGATTTCGGTCATCTTGTAAGTCTCTTCAACATGTACGTTCCTGTCTCCCTTGCTGAGAAAAAAGAGTGTTGGGACTCCGTTAATTTATTTCTCAATCAACATAATACTGAAAATTTAGTAGTGGCTGGAGATTTAAATGTAACCCTTACTCTGGCAGAAAGAATAGGGGGATCCTTAGTCCGGGATCCGGCAAGAGAGTGGGTTGAAGACTTGATGATGGATTGGGAGCTGGAAGATATCCCTCCTGACAAGGGGAAGTTCACCTGGACCAATAAAAGAATTGGACCGGGCCATATAGCTGCCCGGCTTGACCGGTTTCTTATTCATTCCTCCTTTCTAACCCTAGGTCTTATGGAAACCTCCAAGATTCTCCCGCATTACACCTCTGATCATAAGCCCATTTCGCTCTCCCTGTCATGTGGGGAAAAGATTGGTCCTATCCCCTTCCGGTTCAGCCCAATTTGGGTCACTCAAGAAGGTTTCCTTGACCTCGTGTCCGATTCCTGGAAGCAACCTGTGTATGGCTCCCCCTTCTATGTCTGGGAAGGGAAGCTTAGAAGACTCAAAACTGACCTAAAAGCTTGGGATAAAGGTCTAAGCTCTCCCACGGCTGAAAGGATAATAGCTCAGAAGGATCTAGAAAGACACCAAATGGCCCTAGAAGAAGCTCCAGTCACTTCTGATCTGATTAACCGAGAAGCTGAGCTACAAAGGATGTCCCATAAAGCTTGCAGAGAAAAAGAAATATATTGGAGAGTCAAATCCAGAATGCTTTGGCTTCAAGCTGGAGATAAAAACACCTCGTTCTTCCACAAGCAAGCCCAAGCCAGGAAAAACTACAATTCCATAAGTGAAATTAAAATGCATGATCAGGTCATAAGGGACTTTGATGGTATCAAAGAGGCAATCCATTCCTTTTTCAAAAATCTCTATTCAGCCTCGGACCTGGACCCAGTGGACCCGAACAATTACCCTCTTTCAGAAATCCCAAGCATAGTCAATGATGATGACAACATATTGCTGAACAGCCCTGTCAATATTCAGGAAATCAAGAAATCCCTCTTCAAAATGGACCTGGACAAAGCTCCAGGGCCAGATGGGTTCACTGCTAGGTTCTACATTGCTTGCTGGGACATCATAAAAAATGACCTGTACAGAATGGTCAAAAAGGCTCAAAACTGTACCAAGCTTGGCGGAAGCACTAATTCCTCTTTCTTGGCCCTCATTCCAAAAGAAAAAGGTTCCAAGAAATTCAGCAGATTTAGACCTATCTCCCTCTGTAATACGGGCTATAAAGTCATCACTAAAATCATGGCCAACAGACTCAAAAGAATTCTGCCTAAACTGATCCCGGAAAATCAAGGTGGGTTTGTGAAAGGAAGATAGATCCTGGATAATAATATTTTAGTCCAAGAAGCCATTCATACGAGCTACAAGAAAAAAGAGAAGGGTATGGTCGTTAAGTTGGATTTGGCCAGTGCCTTTGACAGAGTCAAGCATGATTTTCTGTTTGCAGCCATGAGGAACTTTGGGTTCAGTCAGAAATTTATAGAGTGGGTAAAAGCCTACATTTCAGCCCCCTGGATTGCCCCGTTGGTCAATGGCCGGCCCACCAATTTCTTCCAGGATTCAAGAGGATTAAGGCAAGGCTGCCCTCTCTCCCCTGTTCTTTTTGTCATTCAAGCCTCCGTTCTTAGCTTCCAGCTGAATAGAAGGCTTCAAAACAGATCCCTCTCAGGCATCAGAATTGTTCCAAAGGTCAAGGAGGTAAACCACGCCCAGTTCATGGATGATACCCTTTTGCTAGGAGCTGCTAATCTAAATACTGCCAGGAACTTCAAAACTGAGTTGGATCTCTACAGAAGCAGGTCTAGAAGTGAAATAAACTACAACACAAGTAAGATTTTTGGCTGGAACTATTCACCGCTAGAGATGTTGAATATTTCTAGGATTCTTGGAATGGAAGGCAATGCAACATGGGACACCTTCAGCTACCTGGGCATTCCAATTTTCAGAGCCACCCCCAAAGTAACCCATTGGCTTCCTCTGCTAGACAAATTAAAAAACAAAATCTGTGCCTGGGGAGCAAGCTGGCTCAACAAAGCAGGTAAGGTGGTTTTGATGAACTCTGTCCTCACCAGTCTGCCAATTTATCAATGCTTTGTTTTATTAGCTCCCAAAACAATAACCAACAAAATCAATGAGCTGCTTCGTCGCTTTCTGTGGGAAGGAGGTTGTAACTGTGAGAAGAAGATCCATCTTGTGAGTTGGGATAAGGTAATGAAGCCAAAAATGGAAGGGGGTCTTCAAATTAGGAACTTGGCCATTCAAAATCTTGCTATGGGTGGCAAAATACTCTAGAATTTGATTACTGGAAAGAGAACCTGGAGCAAACAAATTCTCAAGAAGAAATACTTCAGAGGTGACAAGGAGATATGCCTGGAAAATCCCACAAAAAAGCAGAAAGGCTCCCCGATTTTCACGCTGTGCAAAAGAGCCATCCCTCTCTTCATCCCAAAGCTTAGGTGGATTCCTGGCAATGGTGCAAAAATTAAAATTTGGGAGGAATCAATACTGGGAGATCAGCCTCTCAACGACCTGGAGAACATCAAATCGTGGCTTCTGGCTAACAATCGCACCATGCTGTGGGACATCTCCATTTGGAATAGTGATGACCATGCATCCTGGGCAAACTGGAATCTTGGAGACTATCCGGAAGAGCTAAAGGATGAAGCTTCAGCACTGTTGGGCCTTTTGCAAATGAAATCGCCCCATTCTGCCAAATCAAAGGAAAAACAGGGCTGGGGGTCAGGAACTAGAATTTACTTTGTAGCAGCTGGCTACGCTGCCATCTTGGAAACGCCTTGGGTCCCTCCAAACCCAGCACCGTGGAAAAATCTGTGGAATTTCCCCTCCCTTCCCAAAACAGACATCTTCATTTGGACTCTTCTCCACAATAGCATCATGACCAGCGATAATCTCAAAAGGAAAGGATGGGAAGGGCCTTCATGCTACTCCTTGTGCAATCATGCTGAAGAAAAAGCTGAGCACCTCTTTATCAGCTGCGAGTTTACTAAAGAGGTATGGAGGATTATGATAGGTTCTACCGTTGACAGACTGCCAAAATCTGTAATGGAATTCATAAGCAACTGGAATTCTCTCTCTCCTTTCAACCTGAGCAAGAAAAACCTTCTCAAGCTTGCGTGGATGTGGACTCCCAAATTCCTGTGCTGGAAAATCTGGTTGGAGAGTAACAACATAATTTTTAAAGAGGAAAGTAGACTTCCTACTCAAGTTGCTGTGAAATCCCAGACTATGATGGCAGAAGCGCTTAGTACTAAGCCTTCCATCAAAAACTCGGCCAACCTCACTCCTGATGAAGAGCGCTGGCTAAAGGAGCTCAACCTGAACCAGCAAAACATGGAAGCTCTAAATCCCCCTCAGAAGTTAAACTGGGAAATCAGGTTGGATGAATAGGAATTTATCAAGTGGAGCTCAGCCCTTGACGAATGGTGCCTCTTCTTTGACGGGGCCTCGAAAGGGAATCCTGGTCAAGCTGGAGGAGGCGGCATTATCATTGATCCCTCTGGCAAGCTGCACCTGTCATATGCATGGGGTCTTGGTCACGCCTCCAACAATCAAGCTGAGTTTATGGCGCTGTGGCAAGGTCTAAACCAAGCAAGGACGCTAAACATCCAAAAGATTACCATATTTGGCAACTCCAAGCTAATTATTAAGGCGTTACATACTAAGAAAGGGCCAACGGACATCAACCTTGGTCAAACGTATAGGAAAGTCCTTCTCCTTCTGACGCACTTCAGCACTCACAAGGCTTACCACATGCTAAGGAACCTCAACAACCTAGCGGATGCCGAGGCCAATCAAGGAACCTCCTTGAGCAAGAGCCAGCTAATTGTCAATACATGAATTTCAAACCATCTGATTCCCTAACGCCAAGGCTCCTCTAACATGCATCATTCCAGCTATTGCAGAATCCAGAAAGAATTGGCCCAACCCTGTTTCAACTACGTGTATTTGGAGATGAAGCTTAAGTTATTTATCCTGAATAAGCATTGTAAGGGCCCTAGCAGCCTCTTTGCCAGTCTTTAATCAAAATTTTAACCGTTTTTGTAAATATATATATATATATATATAAATGAAGGTGATTAATGTTTATTGAGACTAATTTTGTATAATTTTATTTTATTTAATTTTAAAAGAAAATAAAGAAATTATTTGATTTGTTATAAAATTTTATTTTTATTCTAAAGATAAATTAAAAATGAGTGTTGCTAGGTCATTGTAGTTTTAACATGTTAAAAGATTAGGGAGGTATGTATTGTACCAAATATTATGAAAGTGTCATTTAATAGAAAGGGACTTTCATCCTCAATTTTCATAGTCTTAAAAATATGGAAAATCCTTTCCACTCATGGTGTTTTAGGAATTGTCCATGGTCATGTTTGACTATAAAGCTCATGAGAGTTCATTCTTATCTTATATTAATTTTCTTCTTATAGATAGTTAAGACATTATAGATTAGGGTTAATGACCTCCTTATAGTATCTTAATATTCTTTAACCTCTAATTCTTTCCTCCCCAAATTTTTTCTTTAAACTTAGATGTAATAATATTTTTAATGTTACTGATATTTACAATGTGACAATTTCGCCAATGCCCCAATGGTTTAACCAACTTATTTATCATGTACTTGTACATTAGGTACCTAGTCATAGTGATGTTCTCGATGGGGGGAAGACCCACTTCTATTATAACAATAAGATAAGTCATATTGCTTTTAATTTGAAGGTTATAAGAAATAAAACACTTAAATGGGTTTGTTCAATCTTTATGTAGGATTCTCTAAGTATTCTACAACCCCAAAATTCACTATCGTAGAAGATAATATGAGCGGCATGAGTTTCAAAAGGGAATATCCTTTTATCCCACAACACAAGGTTTGGTTTACAATTGTTTTCGAGACCAAACTAAGCTTTCCACCCTCCATTAATTATTTTCTCAATGCTATAGTTCGAGTTGAGATTGTAATGGATATCAATTTTGAGATATTTGTAAGAAGTCACTTCATCCAAGCGGTTATTGTCATATATAAAATTAGCGTAGGCGACCTTCTTGGACTTGATAATCATAACTTTTCTTTTGTCGATGTTAACAATCATACTCATGTTAGAGTAGAAATTCTTGATAATTATTAATTGCTAATCAAGTTCAAAGGAACACCTTGCCATAAGAATAATATCATCAGCATAAAGAAGAAGGATAATGACTATTCCAACTAAGGTGGAGCAAGTGCAACTTCCTTCTTCTATCTAAATTGACATATATGTTGAAAAGGGAAAGGGAAAGAAGGAAACATTGCTTAACTCCAATATCCCAATTAATATATTTTGATCATTGAGTCTTGTATAGTGGAACCTCTCAACTTGAAAGGAATCTTAACCTCTTCTAATCTATTTCATAGGTTATTTCTAAAATATATATCAAAAGATTTTTTAAAGTATACAAAGTAGCAAAAGATATTGGATTTACTATCATAATATTTTTTTACAATTATCCTAAGCATAATGAGGTGATCTATGGTTAAGTGGTGTCTTCTAATTTGGAAAAAAGTAATTACTCATAGAATTCATACCAGACCTCAGCCGACTCTGCCAGTTTGTATCCATTCAGTATTTGTCATTCATCCCAACACGAGTGAAGAGTCCACGATTCGGCAATGTAAATCCATCGAATTAATTTTCTAAACTTAACTTTTAGGTAAATAGTTATTACAGCCATTAATGTCAAGACTGTAGATTCATGGAGAAGAAATCTCAGGTTGCATATAAATAGAAGAAGAAGATTGTAAATTAATTCAGACACAATAGACAAGCAGAGAGAGAAAGAAATAACTTAGAGAGATAGAATTTTGAGCAGAGAGTGAAGAAAGAATAGAGTTGAAGCTCAAGCCTTTATGTGTTTGATTCTGTCGAAGATTCGAAGCTCTATAAAGAATATGTCGAAGAGCTAACAAGTTTGTATTACCTTCCTTTTGTTATTTATCGAAAAGTTATATATATCAAATGCATGTTTACTTAGCCGACATTTTCTCCAGAATTACTTTTGTAAGTGTTGTTTACATTTACAGAGTAGAAGATAATAGAATCCATAAAAAGTTTACCTAGTAAAAGTTCCAATTTTTTTGACAAAGTGGTCGACACAAGTAGTCCTTAATGTTTGGTTATATGTTTTTATAATTCTTTCGAATTGTTGATTGTGTCGGTTATTACTTCATATTACTTGTGGGTGAAAAACATTAGTAATTTCTTAAGTCTTTTAGACTAAGAAATATCCTTTGTAAATTTTGACTAAAAACAAACCAGTCAAGCAAGTGAGTTGAAGTAAAACTATCGAGTTAAACCTGTTGAATTAAACTGGTCGAAGTAAACTTGTCGAAGTTGTAAAATCAACAAGTGGTCGAAGTAAAATCTGTTAGTAAAACTAACAAGTAAGAAATTGTCGAGGTAAAAGAGTCGGGTCGAAAAGTCCGACCTGTTGGGCAATAGGGCAGACCCGAGTTAACGCTTATACGTCGCACCAACAAAAGACCCACCGTGTTGGCCCTTTCGGCAACAACCTGCGCGCAGGTTGCAGTCTCACCCGAAACAGCAATGGGGTGCCGCAGAATCAGGTTTCTGCATGCAGAGAGGGGTATTACTGTACCTTATCCTTTCAAAACAATTATTAATCGACTTCTTGTTAACTTATCATTCATTCACATATAACTTCGCAACATAATAAACAAACTAAACTTGCATAACCCTCTACGGGGAATTCACAGCGAAGCTTATTACTAGCAGAGATCTTATATTATCAGATGTATTTAGTTTAATGCATGAAAATAACAGAAGCAGAAACAACACAATAAAACCACAACACCAAATATAACGTGGTTCACCCCCAGTGTAGGGGCTACGTCCACAAACTGTGTTTTATTCCTCTTTCCTCAAAACCACAGTTTATCTGGGCACTCAGCTGCAAATCCCTTCAGTTCTTAACAGCCGCGCACACAGCAGCAGGCTTCTGCGCACACAGCTGCAGATCTTTCTTCCTTCCTTACAAAAACCCTCTGCGCACACAGCTGCAGAGGTCGTCCACGCACACAGCTGGGACTTATCCTTTCCTTACAAAAACCAACCTTACTTCGCCTTATCTTTCTTTACATCAAAAATCCTGACCTATCCATTTTACATAAGCGCTTATTTATACTGCGCAGTTTTACAAAACCATGGTCTTAAACCATGGGCACCCAAAAAACCCTAAACCCTGAATTTAAACCACGGGCTTATTACAAAAAGGAGGGTTTTGACTTACCCTGACACCCCTAAGACTATTTTGACCCATAGCTCCGCTTACAAATTTCCAAAATAACCGCGGAGTTACCCAACATGGAGTATGCGCCCCAACAGGCCCCTAAGACTCACTAGTGGCCCGTCCCGGGACACTCTTCATCTTCTCTGGTGGGCGAATCTTCTGTGCGAGGGTCTGGAAGCGACTGGTGAGATTATGCAGTATCTCATCAGCGGATTTCTCCTTTTCCACCATCTCCTGTAATA
Organism: Pseudotsuga menziesii; assembly: GCA_001517045.1. NCBI lineage: Eukaryota > Viridiplantae > Streptophyta > Pinopsida > Pinales > Pinaceae > Pseudotsuga > Pseudotsuga menziesii. The sequence goes on from LPNX010550311.1 coordinate 579,501, forward strand.
CTGAAGAAGAGTCTGTGTCAACCTTTTCCTGCGCAAAATTGTCATATGTCTTCAAAATTTTGAGCTGGCTTTCCGCAGTATTGGTCAATTCTAAGGCTTCATCAACCAGGGGCTGTAACGCACTTTCCAGCATCGTCACCTTCGTCCTGCAAGACTCAATTTCCTGTTGAATTTCCTTGCTGCGTTTTACTTTAGCCATCTTCTGCATAGGTGGCAGCGTCTTGATTTCTATTCGGACTGCATCTAGCTCATCCTGGCGCAACTTGATGGTTTCCTGAATCTTCCCTACATCTGGATGGTCCTGTAGATTTGCCCATGCTTCTATGCTGTCTTCCATTAGTTTTGCTACACTAGCCATGTTGTCTGATATTTTTGTTGCTGAAGCCTTGATATCCTGCTGGCGTTGTTCTCGGACCTCTGGAGGAGTCTCATGGGGGATGCGCAGTTGAATTTCTGCAATCTGTTGCTGATGTTCTATCTTCATCCGTTCCAATTCACTGTGGGACTGCTGGGCATAGTATTTCATCTTAGCAATCTTCTGCTTTGGTTCCTCTGTTTCCTGTATGTCGGAGTCAGACAGACTCCGACATGCCTCATCCAATGCTTGCAGTAGCGTAGTTGTTGTCTGCTCGGCCTCTTTCTTCTGTTGTGCGATCTCTTGTAGGCGTGTGGCAAAAGTTTTGTTTTGCTTGATGGATTCTTCCAGTTGGATTTGTGACACTTGAGTTCGGGTATGGATCTCCTTTGTAATCGCGAGCTGTCGGAGGTGCAACTTTGACATAGGTATCTTTGTATAATCAAGCTCCGCAGTTATATTTGTCGGGGGTCAAGAATCGATGTCAGGCTGCATCAGAGTTGCACTTGATACCTGTCCCTGGGGATCCCTAAGTGGCCATTGCCTACTGTCCTGCTGCGGGGGTGCCATAGTGCTGCTTGCCGTAGTACTGGGTGCTGATTTTGCGATTAGCTCTTTTAACTCTGATACCCTGGTTGCGAGACCTGTGAGGCTGGCAAGATGTAGCTCCGCAAATTCAGACCATTTTTTAGTAAGCGCCGACGTAGATTGTTCGAGAGCATGCTCCAGTGCACCCATCATGACAGTGGCTTCCTCCTCGATATCTTTATCCTTTGATGCCTTTACCTTTTTGCGAGACTGCGGCTTGGTTACCTCGGCTACTTCTGGTGACTTGCGCTTCGTCGGTGGGGTAGGATCTGTTATGGTCTTGACCGACTCCTCATCCTGTTCATCCTGCTCATCCTGTTCACTATCGCCACCCTGGTCGTTATCATTTATCTATGAATCACTTGGGTCTTCGCTATCTTCCAATGGGCTTTGCTGCTGCGCCTGACTAGTACCTGCACCAATATTGGTAGCTGGAGGAACCAGAATAGAGGGTTTTTTTCCTAAATCTTTCAGCCATTCAACCGGCCATTGCTGAACGATCCGCTGGATATCTAGTTCGGTGACTACATATGGTAATTTGAAACATTGCCGTTGAGGATCTGCACGAGCTTGAATGAAAACATGATGCATGTCGGCGCTAAAGTGCGCGATCCCCTCGTACTGAGAGAACACTTCGTTGGTAAGGCGAGGTGTTCGCACTATCTCATAGTGAAGGCTCATAGAATAGAATACGAACACAGTGTTCGTCATCTGTTGAGTTTCCTTATCTGTGGATACCCAAAGGGAGGCATACCTTGCTGCTCCTGGTGTGCCGGGGTTTATTTCAGCAAACTGAGCTTCAGTGGGTTCTTTCCATCCAACTAATGCAATAAGGATTATAAGCCACGAATAATGAAAAGGTATACCTTTTTCTTGCACATCGCGGGCATCCTCCAAAAACTCCTTCGCAAGATAGCCAGCCCAATTATAAGTATACCCCTCAGCGCAGTTCATAGCAATCCTGATAACCGGGGCAGGTACTTCAGTTGGCCTGCATTTCCTTATAAGTTTGCAGGCTAAGAGTTCAGCTGCAAACCGAATGGGCTGTTCCCGAATCGCGGGAGTATGATACCCTCGTTTCCCTTTTGTCAGGCCAAACCGCTCCTTCATGGTTTGCGCGAGCTTTGTGTCGTCATGTTTGGACGGAAACTCGGTTCCCGGATCTGGTCCTGCCATGGGTAAACCTGTGATCCTATGGATAAGGGCGGCGTCGATAGGAACTTGTTGGTCCCCTATCCATAAATAGCCGTCATGCACCAAGGCTAGTAACTGCTTGGCCACTACAGTCACATGTATACCGCGTCCAAAATGGGGAATGTTGAATAGCTTGAGTAGGCCAGCTTTGTCCAAACCCGCAGCCCATGTTTGCACTTCCAGTAGTGTGACCTCATGGTCGGGGTACCTGACGCGGTGCAAGTATTTGGCTGGGTCAAACTGTGGGAACTTGCCATAGTCATTGGTGTCATGATCGCTATACTTAAGCCGATCAATCTTCCCTGTCATACTGCCAATCAGCTGCACTCCTGATGGTAATGAAGGTGTGGCTAATGTAAAGTGCTTTGTCCGCCGGGGTAGCGCGGTGCCTGGGCGAACAGGTGGTAAGTATGGTGGTCGTGGTGGCAGAATATTCTCCCTTCCCCTAAACGGGGCCTGGGCGGAACCAGAGGGCTCCATGGGATGAGCTGCTGATGTTTGCCCTGTTTGTTGCGGTCGGTCTTGGTTGCGCTTGGTGCGAATTTCAGTTCTAGACTTTTTCCTGGCAGACCGTGTCTGCATCGGCCGTTGTGGTGCTGGGGGAGTGGCTTCACAGTGAGCTATGGCAGGCGGCCGAGTAGAGCAGGTGATCAGACCCTCTTGCTCGAATTCTCGGACCAAGTCGTCAATCTCACGTTCAGTGGTCATGGGTTCACTCACAAAGCTTAAAGGAATGCAGGATGTGGTTTTTCCTATCTTAGGCATCTTCTTATACACACTAGCAATCAAATCGGGGAGGACAGTGCATTGAAGGCACCAAATCGGATGAAAATCTTGTCCTTGCGGGACGTAATTGCCGGTACCGGTCTTAGTACAGTCATTTAAAGCACTTAAAATCCCGCCGCCGCCAAACTGGCTACCTCCCAACGGTCGAATTTTGGGCCTCGAAACATTTTTGGTCTGCGGCAGAAGCATGGTCACAGCCTCGGGGCGATAAGAGACTTTGGCCCAATAGTGCGCTTCGACCCAACCCGGTAATATCTGCGATAGGATGATTAAATTTGAGGTGCGAGCGTCTTGGCTCTGCCCCTGAAACTTACTTCGCACTTCTTGAGCTTGTCTTATAAATGTGGTGCGCGTGACTTTCTGGTAGGTTCTCCGTCGGAGCTGAATTTTTGTAGGGTCGGCCCCCCATGCTGTGGTAGCGTCTATTGTTATTTCCAGATGCTGGATGTTTTGTGACTGAGGTACTTGGTCTGGCATCCACAGAATAGTGTTTCCAAGGTCTGTCATCCCGACCTGTGCAGGCAGTTCTCGAGGCTGTGCTCTGAGGCATCGAAGAGACTGAGTGATCTGTGCGCACCTATGGCCATGTAGCTCGTACAGTCGTTGCTGCCAATTCTCCAGACCATAGTCTGAATCAGACATGCAGGAGCTATCACATTGCCAATCCATTACACCATCAGCATTAGGCTCGACATAATCTGCATCCGTGGCTGTGATGTTATAGAT
>LPNX010550311.1:583354-627318 GCA_001517045.1 Pseudotsuga menziesii
ATAGCAAGAACTTTTTGCAGCTCGTTTAGAGCGTTCTGATTGTGCAAGAGTTTCATACAGCTCTGCAAGAAAGAAGACAGTGTACTTACTTTATCCGTCGAGGCCCCCTGTAGCTGCGACGCCTGCTGGTGTTGCCGCGCAGATATGTCTACGGCGCCATCAACATTAGCGCACCGGACCTCCGGGACTGGTGTGGTATCCTTCGCCGGACCAAGGGCAGGGCCTTTTTTACAGACCTGTTGTGCACTCATTGTGGCAGGTTGTCTTGGCGAGTCTTGAGTATGTGTCGTAGCTCCACTCCGGGTGACCACATTGAGGGCTGGGGCAGGTCTTTGCTCCACGAAAATCAACTAAATACTTGGGGTAGGGCTACGGCTATTTTCTTGTATCTTTGCAAGGAGCTGAGGACACTGTTCAATGACGTGATCTACTGCGCGGCAATACCGACATGTCGTAGTGGGGTTTCGACAGTCGCGGGCCAAATGACCAGCTTGGTTACAATTGTAACACACAACCTGGCCTCTACCTCTACCGGTCATTCCACCACGGCTGCGACCACCAAAAGCACCTCTGCCGGAGGTGCCACCTCGGTATCCATAACCATCATTATTCTGGTTTTCATTGTGGACTCGGTAAGCATCAGAGGTGCGCTCTCGCATAAGGTCATAGCTGCGACATTCTTCTTCGTTATGGCCAACAGACTTACAAAACTAGCAGTAGGGGTTTTTGGGAACTGGGACATATCTCTGGAGAAGAGGGCAATGCTCAGGGCGATGCTAGCCAGGGGTGCGGCAAATCTCACAATATATCACACCGGCAGTGAATTGGGTGGGCGTGCCCGTGGTAAGATAAGTTCTGACCATGGGGCACTGGTCCCTATCGTGACCCTCGGACCGACATTGCGTACACCAGACCTCCTCTCGACTGGTTTTAGCTTTCTTCATGTCACGAAGTTCCAGGGCCATTGCTGCCAATTGTGCTTGGATTTGAGCAAGACCAGAATTGTCTCCGACGGGAGTGGTTTCTAGCTTCATTGCGATTTCCAGAGCCTCTTGCTAGTCAGCAACCTTCTGTTGCATGAGCGGCGTTCTGATATGCGGCAGTAACGCAGCAATAAACCATTCCTTGTGCTACGTAGGACTAATAGTAAAGCTTACTTGGTATAATAAGACTTTGAATCTCTGGTCAAAGTACCACATGGATTCTCCGCGCCGTTGTTGAATCTCTTTGAGTTCAGTGATGCTCTGTGATTCTGATTTCGGTTTCTTAAATTCCTTAATGAGGGCGGCCTTGATTTCATCCAAATTGGGGTGCTGATTACTGGAGAATTTCATGAACCAGGTCAAATCCCAGTTGCAAAAGGAAGTAATAAGCTGCGCAGTTCTCATATCCAGGTCGGTAATACTCTTCGCGTTCCAGACGGCCTCACACAAAAACCAGAACTGTTCTGGGTCTTCTGATCCCGTGCCTTTGAAAATGGGAAGCTTAATATCATCAGCTAGGTGGGCCATGTTGGGTTTGGGAGGGTGAGGAGGAGGGCAGGCCGTTGACGGGGGGGGGGGGGTTTACGGGGTTAGGTTGACCTCTGGACGGTATACTTGGACTTGGTTGCCGGACACACTGCGGCCGAACTTTAGGGGTAACAAAGCGACGCTGGGGTGTAACAGGAGGGTGTCCTTCGGGGTAGGTTTGTGAAGGGCTGTCAGGGGGAAGTGCGGTGGTCTGTCCTGAAGAGTAGGATTCAAAATTTCTTTTGTACCGTTGCTCACTTCGGGACAACCCACTTTGCGCGTCGAGGGTATTTTCACTTGTAAACATATGTTAGTACTAGCAGTATGACTCAAATAATAAGATTCCCTTTTCAACCAATAGTATTTTAATCTTTAAGCTTAAGGAATTTAAAAACTTACCACGGGGCCCTTTAAAGAACTATCGTTCAGCTTCACTGAAAGAAGTGCTTGTATCAATGGCAAACTCTGTCACAAAGGTCTCCAACGTGCGCGTCGTCCAGAAATCGACAGCGCGAGATACCTCGTTGTTCACGTTTTGCACAAGGTTGACCCTTGCGGGGGTCCACGCAGGAATCCGTTGAGTTTGAAAGTTCGTCCTTCTTTCTGTTAACCTAGACAACCACTGGTGCAACTCTATATGGAAACGACCAAAGAAAATTTCATAAGTATCACAAAAAACATACCGTTGTAAAAAGTCACTTGCGCTTCGACACGGGTTCGCATTTTCTTGCTGCGCGAATTGCAAACAGATCTCAGCGAACCAATCACTGATGTCCTTCACAGAGGGCCTCCAAAACATAGCCCTTGTGGTACAAGGTGACCCCCTCTTGAGCAGGTACTGAGTTCAACCGGCAACGGAACCAATTTGTTGGGAAATAGGGAAGACCCGAGTTAACGCTTATACGTCGCACCAACAAAAGACCCACCATGTTGGCCCTTTTGGCAACAACCTCCGCGCAGGTTGCAGTCTCACCCGAAACAGCAATGGGGTGCCGCAGAATCAGGTTTCTGCATGCAGAGAGGGGTATTACTGTACCTTAGCCTTTCAAAACAATTATTATCGACTTCTTGTTAACTTATCATTCATTCACATATAACTTCGCAGCATAATAAACAAACTAAAATTGCATAACCCTCTATAGGGAATTCACAGCGAAGCTTATTACTAGCAGAGATCTTATATTATCAGATGTATTCAGTTTAATGCATGAAAATAACAGAAGCAGAAACAACACAATAAAACCACAACACCAAATATAACATGGTTCACCCCCAGTGTAGGGGCTACGTCCACAAACTGCGTTTTATTCCTCTTTCCTCAAAACCACAGTTTATCTGCACACTCAGCTCCAGATCCCTTCAGTTCTTAACATCCGCGCACACAGCAGCAGGCTTCTGCGCACACAGCTGCAGATCTTTCTTCCTTCCTTACAAAAACCCTCTGCGCACACAGCTGCAGAGGTCGTCCACGCACACAGCTGGGACTTGTCCTTTCCTTACAAAAACCAACCTTACTTCGCCTTATCTTTCTTTACATCAAAAATCCTGACCTATCCATTTTACATAAGCGCTTATTTATACTGCGCAGTTTTACAAAACCATGGTCTTAAACCATGGGCACCCAAAAAACCCTAAACCCTGAATTTAAACCACGGTTTTATTACAAAAAGGAGGGTTTTGACTTACCCTGACACCCCTAAGACTATTTTGACCCATAGCTCCGCTTACAAATTTCCTAAATAACCGCGGAGTTACCCAACATGGAGTATGTGCCCCAACACGACCATATTGGTAGAATTGTATAGTCGGAGTTAGACAAGTTTCACCCGACAAGTAAAAAGAAAAAGAGGTCATCGTGAAAATTCTATAACTAAGCGGTAACTCAAGTTTTGCGGCTCATTTTTCTCTAACTAGTATCAGAGCAAGGTTTAGGAAAGAAATATTGTCTTAAAAGTGAAAAAACAATTGTCTAAGGAAAATTAAAAATTAAAAATAGCTTCCTTTTCTGGCTCATTGCAAAGTCAATTTTTTACAAGAAAGAATTATGAATATTGGTCTCTAACAATGAAGGCTTTGTTCAGAGGTCAATATGTTTGAGAGATATTCCAGCATGGTTATGCAGAACTAGTATATCAAACGACATATAATAATCTCACACAAGCTAAGAAAGATGTCTTGAAGGAACAGAGGAAGAAAGATGGAAAATATGTGTTCTACATACATCAAGCCATGCATGAAAGCATAATCCCAAGAGTAGCAGCATCAATTAATGCTAAGCAAGCCTCAGACACATTGGAGACTACATATCAAGGCTTGGACAAGGTAAAGACCTCCAAGTTGCAGATTCTTAGAAGAGATTTTGAATCGTTGTCAATGAAATATTTAGAGATGGTAGACTCATTCTACACCAGAGTTGTTGCTTTGATAAATAAATTGAAATATCATGGAGAAACCATAACAGACCAAAGGGTGGTTGAAAAATTTCTTAGAAGTCTTCCTTCAAGATTTGAATCCTTGGTTGTTGGAAGAACACACAGACATGCCAATGTTTACCATTGATGAGCTGCAAGCTTCACTCATCAATCATGAACATTTAGCATAACAAATACATCATTGGAAGGTGCATTAGCAACATAGTCATCCATAAGTCGTGGAAGAGGCAGGGGGAGAAACAAATCCAGAGGAAGAGGAAGAAGTTCTTCCAAAGGAGGACACGGCAGAAGTCCTGCAAATGTCACTGGTAGAGGAGAGAATCATAATTCAAGTCATCCAAGTGGTCAGAGGTTTTATAAATAAAAAATTCAATGTCATTATTGTAAGAAATTTGGTCATTATGCATATCAATGCAGGAAGAAACAATATGACCAAGGAAAGCAAAGAACAAATTAGTCGACCAACACCAGCACCCCGGCAAGTGCAATGTTAATGGCATATGCATCTCCAATTGAATGCAATGTTGTCCAAGAAAGTCCACATGACATATGGTACTTAGACTCAGGCTGCAATAATCATATGACTGGTAATTTAAATTTGTTTTCCAATCTAGATAATTTAGTTCAAACTGGTGTTACACCTAGAAATAATGTCCAAGTCATTGTTTTGGGAAAAGCATTGTTGGTATTCTCACCAAACAGGGGGAGAGTAAATAGATTCCTAATGTCTATCATGTTGAAGGTCTGAAACATAATTTGTTGAGCATTGGACAGTTGATACAAACAGGCTATAGAGTCTACATAGAAGATAATCACTGTGTGATTAAAAACAAACGTCCAAGCAACCAGCTGATAGCAAAAGTGCCAATGACAAGCAATCACTTGTTTCCATTGAGGATAATTCCAGACGTGAAGGGAAAGACAAATACATGAGTTGCATTAAAGGAATAAATTAAAGAAGCATTCGATCACTTCGACAAGAAATAAAATGACAGCGCTAATTTTCAAACTGCATTTCAAACAGAAGTTTAGGATGAATCGTGGTTGTGGCATTTCAGATTTGGACATCTGAATTTTGGTGGGTTGAACCTACTGCACACAAAGAATATGGTGAAAGGATTTCCATTGATCGACAAACTAGAGAGAATTTGTGAAGGCTGCATTTTTGGCAAGCAACATAGAGAGAATTTTCTAGTTGGAAAGTCATATAGAGCACGCACACCACTTGAAATTGTGCACTCTGATATTTGTGGTCAAATGCAAACATCATCCATTGGTGCCTACAATTATTTTCTTACTTTTATTGATGACTACTCAAGAAAAACATGGGTATATTTTATGAAACATAAATCTAATGCATTTAGTTATTTTCAGCAGTTCAAGGCACTCATGGAGAACCAGAGTGGACACCGCATCAAAATATTAAGGACCGACAGAGGAGGTGAATATATTTTGAATGAATTTCTAAATTTTTTCAAGACCCATGGCATACAAAATAAATTCACTACATGATATACACCTCAGCAGAATGGTGTTTCCAAAAGAAAGAACAGAACCATTATGGAGATGGTGCATAGCATGATGGAATCCAAGTATTTGTCAAATGAATATTGGGTTGAAGCAGTCGCAATTGTTGTTTATAAATGAACTGGTGTCCAACAAAGTGTTAGAATTTGAATGCCATATGATCCTCAAGCAGAGAGTTCTTATTATTTTGCAGCAATTGAATGGAGGATGAACATACAAACTAAGCAAAACAAACCACACATGAAACAAACAAGTATTGCTCAGAAATTTACAGTATATTCATCATAATAATATCGGGTGTACAATAGATTACAAATAGGTAGAATTCAAATGTATGAGAAGTGAATTCGAATTCTCCAAGTGGATAAGACTGTATCTAACTGAATCTCTAACTAAAGGTCTCCCAATCAATATCAGATTCTATTAAATCAACTCTCTGATGACCAATAACTCCTACTGACAGTAACAACTAGTTAACTCAGTGCAACTGGGTGTGGTAGGTGAAAAAAAGCGCCCCTCCCAAGAAACCATGCATTAACCATGCAATAGTAGCACTATTCTAACTGATAGTGAGTCATCTAAACGTAACCGAAGGCTAACTATGGCTAACTAGTGCTAACACCAACTAACTAAAGTAGGTTGGTGCCAGGACTCCCAGTGGCTCCTAAAATGTAGGGATTGGTCTAAGAGGTGCCCTCACTGATGCATGCAGATGTAGTAAGTGGTAGTTAACCTCTAGCATTGCCCTCCACACTTCAATGATTGGTAAATGTGGCACCATTGGTCCATGTGGACCCAATTTCACTAGTGGAATCGTTTAAATAATATTAGGGTTCCTAAGTTAGGCCATAATTAATCTAATAGACATTTGAACAAGGGAGGATTCATAATCCCAACACCCCCTGTGAATCCTTACTTGGACAATTGTGGGACGTAGTTACAAGACCATAGGTCACCCAAATACAATCTAGAAGATAATACAAGCGAGATAGGGAAAACCACATGCGAAAAACCCTCTAAAAAAACAGAAGCTGAGAATTAATCCTTAATTCCCAAAAGAGACTTGAGAAAGGAAAATCTCTTTTCGGAAAAAGACTTAGTAAAAATATCTACAATCTGATCCTCTATCAAATAGTAGTGCAGTGTAATAGTTCTGTCATGCACCAGATCCCAAATGTAGTGCATGTGAATGTCTATGTGCTTTGTCCTTTGCTTTTGAATAGGATCACTGGAATTCTTGATTGTGCTCTGGTTGTCACAATAAATATCTACTGTAGATGAAATCTGAATTCCAAACTCTGTCAAGATGCCATGCAACCAGATAGCTTGAATAGATACATTCACAGCTCCCCGATACTCTACTTTTGATCAAGAAAGTACAAGGGCTACTTGCTTCTTGTTGGACCAACATATTGGCCTAGATCCAATCATGAATACAAAACTCAAGGTGGATTTCCTATCATTTCCATCTCTTGCCCAGTCTGAGTCTGTAAATCCTGTGAGATCTAGTTGTGCTCCAATAGCATAGTGGATCCCATAATCAATGGTACCCTGCACATAGTGAAAGATCCTCTTTGCTACCTTCCAGTGCAGCTCATGTGGCTCCTATATATATCTGGCAGCAACACTCATAGCATAAGATATGTATGGTCTCGAATGAGTGAGATACAGAAGGCTTCCAATGAGCTATCTATAAAGAGTGTTGTCCACCAAGGGTGTGGAAACACCTTCTTCAAGCCTGATGCCTAACAAAAAGGGGCAGGGAGCTACCTTGCAATCCTCCATGTGGAACATCTTAAGCATATCTGATGAATACTTGGACTGTGAGATCATGGTTCCCGAATCCTTTTGACTTACTTTGAGACCAATGAACTATCTTAACAGTCCTAAGTGAGTCATAGAAAATTATTTATTAAGAGTAGACTTGATGCTACTCAATCCATCAACAGAGTTGCTAGTAATGAGCAAGTCATCCATATGCAATATAACTAGAAGCAAGAACCCCTCCTTCTTCTTCATGTAGACATTGCAATCATATTTGCACCTTCCAAACTTCTGAGAGATGAGGAAGGCATCCATCTTGGAGTACCATGCCCTTGGGGCTTGTTTGAGTCCATACAGTGATTTCCTCAGTCTAGAGACTAAGGAAGGATCATCAATAAACCCCTCGGGTTGTTTCATATAGATCTCCTCCTCCAAATCACCATGGAGGAAGGCACTCTTCACATCCATGTGGTGTACTTCCCATCTCTTGGAAGCAGCAATGGCCAATACCATCCTAATGGAGTCCATTCTAGATACAGGAGCAAATGTCTCATTGTAGTCCAAGCCTTAGACCTGAGAATACCCTTTTGCCACCAACCGAGCTTTGTACATGGTTATGGTCCCATCAGCAGCTATTTTGGTTTTGAAGATCCATTTGCACTGTACCAATTTCCTTCCTGGAGGTAAGGGTACACGTTCCTTGTTCTGGTTGTCATGTAGTGAATCAAATTCCTCGTCCATGGCTTCCTGCCATCTAGGATCATGACAATCCTCCCTTAAGGATTGAGGATATGAACCAAGCATCTTTCAACAAGAAGAGGATCTATGTGAGACAGTGCTACACTCTCATTCTGATACTAGGACCTCGTTCTTCTTTTGTCATCTGGATCCCCAGTACCATCTCCAACTTCTTCTATGAGATGCTTAGCCCATTTAGGCTACTGGAATGAAGTAGATGTTGGATATGGATCTAGATCCCTTTGAGTTGTGAGCTCAATGTTAGGATCATACTGAAATGACTCTTCTTCTGAATCTGAATCAGAAATGTCAGGATTTAAAATTGGAACTACAATAAGAAGTGAAGGAATGTTATACCTTCATCAGCTTCGAATGGAAGTTATGATTATGATGGAACTGAGAGTGGCATAAAGTGAGAGAAATAGTATTCCTTGGAGGCATGATCAGCAATCCATTTCTCTACAATATCCCTAGTTGAGATATTGGTGATCTCTACTGAGTCAGGTCCAAACAATACTTACTTCGGTGAGCCAGTATGGGTCATCTTATAAACAGATAATAGATTAGATGCAAGTGAGGGCACATATAGAACATCTATGAACACACCATGCTTTGCTTGGATGGAGCCCTTTCCTGCTGCTGGGATTTTGGAATCATCTCCCATGTGAATGATGGGCCCTTCCTTGAAATTGAGAGAGGAGAAGAGATCCATGGAGGCAACCATGTGGTTGGAGGCTCCTGAATCAATCAAATAGGTTTTAGACATAGGGTCTTCCCAAATTTCTTCTTCTTAGAGTCGGAGGCCCTTTCGGAAGCTTGTTGATTTTGTTTAGGCTTTGAATTAGCTGCCTTTGTCTCCTTCTTCTTTGATTTCTCCTTTGCTTGCTCTTTGGGAGAGTCAGTAACTGAGAGAGGTTGATCCTTGGAGCTCTAGATGAATCCCATTCAAATCAATTTGTTTTTCTCTTTGATTAAGGACTCGGAGAATAAATCTAGAGAAGGTAGCTTCCAATCAAGAAATCTTTCCTGCTTGGAATGAAACATAGAAACATAGACATAGTACTCAGGACCTAGTTTGCTGAGTATTGAAAGGACATTTTTCTCATCCTTTCGCTCTATCCCACACTGTCTACATTGTATCACTAGAGACTTGAATTTGGAGAAGAATTGATCAATGGTCTCGAAACTGCTGGGATGTAAAGATACCAACTCATTCTCCAGAATGTGTCCCTGAAGCTCATCTTGTTTGTTAAAAAGGCTATCAAGCTTCTCCCAGGCTTCTCTGGGAGTCCTCAATCCTTCCAGATGGAAGAGGAGATTCTGGAAATATAAGTACATAAGTACCGGAATTCTTCATCACAACGGTTTAGGAACTTGTTCCACTCTACCAGATGATGAGGTTCAACCTCCCATCCATGTATAATCCTGTGGTATCCATTCTTGCACAAGGCCAGCTGGATATCAATCCTCCAATCAAGGTAATTGGAAGTTGTGAGGATCTGTGGTTAAGGAGTTTGAGAACTCATAATTGCTCCAGTTGTACGACTACAAATACTTCTTTCAAGCTAGGTAGCACCTGTAAATTTCACTGCAAATAACACTAAAACACAAGAACTGTTAGAATCATGCTTTTCCTCCAGACATGAACATGTTTTCAAGGTCCGTCATGCCCTCTCCACTGCTCTGAATGAATCCAGAGCTAGAAAATTTTCATAGGGGACTTCTGTGGAAACCTAGCTGCTTTTGATGTTCGATGACGAGAAACAAGCATGGATCCTGCCTAAGAAGGCTCTGATACCATGTTAGAATTTGAATGCCATATGATCTTCAAGCAGAGAGTTCTTATTATTTTGTAGCAATTGAATGGAGGATGAACATACAAGCTAAGCAAAACAAACCAAATAGGAAACGAACAAGTATTTCTCAGGAATTTACAACATATTCATCATAATAATATCCGGTGTACAATAGATTACAAATAGGTAAAATTCAAATGCATGAGAAGTGAATTCGAATTCTCCAAGTGGATAAAACTGTATCTAACTGAATCTCTAACTAAAGGTCTCCCAATCAATATCGGAGTCCATCAAATCAACTCTTCGATGACCAATAACTCCTACTGATAGTAACAACTAGTTAACTCAGTGCAACTGAGTGTGGTAGGTGAACAAAAGCGATCCTCCCATGCAATAGTAGCACTAGTCTAACTGATAGTGAGTCATTTGATGGTAACTGAAGGCTAACTGTGGCTAACTAGTGCTAACACCAACTAACTGAAGTAGGTTGGTGTCAAGACTCCCAATGGCTCCTAAAATGTAGGGATTGGTCTAGGAGGCGCCCTCATTGATGCATGCACATGCAATAAGTGGAACTTAACCTATAGCATTGTCCCCCACACTTCAATGACTGGTACATGTGGTCCCATTGGGCCATGTGGACCCAATTGCACTAGTGGACTCATTTAATTAATATTAAGGTTCCTAAGTTAGGCAATAATTAATCTAATAGACATTTGACCAAGGGAGGATTAATAATCCTAACACAAAGAGTGTGAAGAACAAAGCTCCTCAAGAAGCATGGACAAGTATGAATCACAATGTTACTCATTAAAAAAAAATTGGTTTTGTTGCATATGCTCATGTTCCAGATGAGCTGAGAAAGAAGCTAGACAACAAGGGACGAAAATGTATTTTTGTTGGTTATTTTGAAGACACAAAAGCATACAAGTTGTATGACCCTGTCACAAGGAAAGTGATAATCAGTCAAGATGTTCAATTTGTCGAGAATGAATCATGGGATGAAAATGTGGACATAAATGTCAAGATTGTGTCGAATGTCGACCATGATGACATGGTGGAGGAAGTGGTTCAAACACCACATGCAAGCCAACTGGTTGCAGCACCGTCAACTCCCATGACACTGCGGCATGGTTTAACACAAGGACCATTGACACAAGTTGCAGCTCAAGCTATGCCGAAAAGTACACCAAGAGGAGAGCAGACTCCATAAAGCATTTCATCGAGGTCAACAATGACATAACCAGTGAAGACAAGAATTTTGTGTGAAATATATGAAGCTAGTACACCAAATTAATTCTCTCTCTTTGCATTATTTTCTCCTATATATCATCCACTAACATTTGAAGAAGCCATCGAAGAAGAAGTATGGGAACAAGCCATGGATGAAGAAATAGAATGCATTGAGAAGAATCAAACATGGGAGTTGGTAGATGTACCAAAAGATAAATATGTAATCACTGGCAAATGGGTTTACAAGACCACGCAAGATGTCGATGGGAATGTGCAGAAGCACAAAGCAAGAATGGTAGCAAGAGGGTTCACACAACAACCCGAAATAGACTTCAATGAAACTTTTGCACCTGTCGCATGCATGGATACAGTCAAAACATTATTGGCCATTGCTACACAAAACAAATGGTATGTTTATCAAATGGATGTTAAGTCAACATTTTTGAATGGCTATCTAGAAGAGGAAGTATATGTGGAACAGCCATAAGGCTATGAAGTTCCAGGTCAAGAGCATAAAATGTACAGGCTGAAAAAGGCACTCTATGGTTTGAAGCAAGCTCCTAGAGCTTGGTACAATCGGATTGATTCATATCTCACTGAAAATGGATTTCACAAAAGTGAAAGTGAACTGAATTTGTACACCAAAGTTGACGAGCAAGGTAAGATCTTAATTGTATGCATGTATGTAGATGATTTAATATTTGTTGGTGACTTTGGCATAGAAGAATTTAAAGTAGTCATGGAAAGTGAATTTGAAATGACTGATTTGGGGCTCTTGAAGTTTTTCCTGGGCATTGAATTCTAGCAATCTGAAAGTGGTATATTTATATCACAGTCTAAATATGCAAGTGAAGTTTTAAAAAGATTTAATATGTCTAATTGCAAGACAACCCTAACACCAATAATAATAGGTTTAAAATTGAGCAAGGATGATGATGGATCAACTGTAGATCCTACAATGTTTAAAAGGTTGGTTGGCAGCCTTATGTATTTAACAACGACAAGACCAAACATCATGTATGGAGTAAGTCTGATCTCAAGATTCAAGGAGTCACCAAAAGACTCTCATTGGAAAGCATGTAAAAGAATTATGAGGTATGTAAGTGGCACAAAAGACCTTGGAATTATGTATTCAACCTCATAAAATTTTAAACTCATTGGCTACACTGACAGTGACAATGGAGGCAGCATAGATGACAGGAAAAGCACTTATGGGTACACATTTCATTTTGGTACAGGTGTTGTTTCATGGGATTCAAAGAAACAACCCATAGTAACTCTGTCTTCAGCAGAAGCGGAGTATGTTGCAGCTACAAGCGCTGCATGTCAAGTTTTCTAGATGTGGAGAGTGTTAAAAGACTTGTCACAGAACCAACAAGAACCAACAACAATTTTCTGTGACAACAATTCATCCATTGCATTATGAAATAATCATGTGTTTCACAAGAGAACCAAGCACATCAACATAAGGTTTCATTTCATAAGAGGGTTGGTGAACAACAAAGAAATTTGTTTAGAATTTTGCAGGTCTGAAGATCAACTTGCAGACATCTTTACAAAACCATTGGCAAGGGATACATTTCAGTATCTATGTAGTTATCTTGGAATGAAAAGCATAGTGAACTCTCGCATACACACAACCTGTTTAAGCTCTGAAATATTTTGTAAAATTTTGTTTTTAAGATCTCCATCTGCTCATAATTAAGGGGGAGTGTTGGAAAAAGTAATTACCCGCAGAAGCCGTACCAGACCTCAGCCGACTGTGCCACATTCGATATCAATTTAGTCTTTGTCACTGAGCCTGAAAAGAGTGAAGAGTCCACAATTCAACAATNCCCCGCAGAAGCCGTACCAGACCTCAGCCGACTGTGCCACATTCGATATCAATTTAGTCTTTGTCACTGAGCCTGAAAAGAGTGAAGAGTCCACAATTCAACAATGTAAATTAGTCGAATTAATTTTCCGAGCTTAAGTTTTAGGTAGATAGTTATTACAACCATTAATGTCAAGAGTGTCGATTCACGGAGAAGTTAGCGAGAATTCTGAGAAGAGCCCACAAGTTTGTATTACCTTCCTTTTGTTATTTCTCTATAAGTTATATATATCAAATAGTTTATGGTTGAAATGCATGTTTACTTAGTGGACATCTCCAGATTTTAGGACATAGTGGTGGACACACGTCTTCCTTAATGTTTGGTTATATGTTTTTATTATTACTGGTGGTGAAAAACATTAGTAATTTCTTAAGTCTTTTAGACTAAGAAATATTCTTTGTAAATTTAGACTAAAAACAAACTAATGGAGCAAGTGAGTGGAAGTAAAATTGTGAGACAAGTTTCACCGGAGATGTAAAAAGAAAAAGAGAATGGTGTGAAAATTTTATAACTGAGAGGTAACTCAAGTTTAAGTTTGTCGGCTAAGCTTTTGCTAATATTCTAAAGATTACCTGACCTTTAGTTAATTAACCTTCACACAAACACACTATATATAATGAAATTGATTTTTTATTTTTATTTTAATAAATTAATATTTTGATTTTTTAATTAAAAAAATTGCAAAATTATTTTAATTAAAAGCTCCAATATTAACATTTTTTTTTTGTCAAAATCTCATCGCACCTTGGCCAAATGAATTAGGTCTTTTCTGTGCGATGACAAGTTCACCATGCAAATTCTGACAAAACTGATGATCACAGGAACATAGATGAAAGACCGGTTTTGGTCTTTTGGCCAAGGATCCAAATACACTGGACTTTTTAAAGCTTGTGATACCTACTCTTTTTACCATCTTTTAACCATCGTAGCTTGTTTTACCAGAGGTACTATTTTTAGATACTTTTGATGTCAACCGTGGTACGAGTCTGTGTAAAACTACTCTGGGAAAATCTCGACGAGCTCGACCTTCCTCCAACGAATCCAGGGGATCTTCAAAGTAACAGTGTAAAATAGTAATGAAATGACCCACTAACCGTGTTCAGATGTGACTCTAATATATATGATACGTCCCATGCATTATGTGTATGATGTGTATCCACTGACAGATGATGTGTGAAATAGAGATAAATTTTCTGAATATCTGCTAGCTGACAAATGATGGATGCATGAAAAGTTCTGGATGCAATCAGGTAGTAGCAGCAGCAGCAGTACATAAATGTTTTTTTGGAGGCTTTTTCATGGACCATTCTCCCAAAAACAAAACTGTGATGACTCGATGAGGATGAGGTGGGAAGGATGGAGTTAATCTTGTCGTGTTAAGGGGCAGAATGTATACGCAGAATGTTACATGTCGTTTAGCGCGCGTTATCTCCTCACAGACTGCACACACCTGCTCTCTGTACATACTGCTCTGCTCTGCTCTCTGTAACTAAATTTGTCTTTGACCTCTTATCGCTTCACGTGAAGTCCAGACTTACTTCCATTTACAGCTGATCTCTTAGATATTTTACTTCCATTGGCTTACGATCCCGTGCCTGCCACGGCTCCTTCATTCTCCACCCTTCGCTTTTTGATTATCTACAATATTCTCATGTCTCATCCCTTGTGTGGATTCTATTTATTTAATCCTCTTCATTCTCCATCCTTGATTTTTCTTTTTTTTAGGTTTTTTAATCAAATATTTTCTCTCCCCTTATCTTCGTTTTCTGGCGTCGATCAAATCTTGACACGTTGGTTGTTATCGTACCTGACCTTGTTATCATGATTGTTATGTTCGACTTATATATGTGTGGTCAAGACTTGGATATTATTCTTAGTTTCATTGCTTATAGTAATGTGAAAATCTGTAACTAGAATAGTAGAGAGCATGAATACCAGCGATGGAATGCAAGCCAGTCGAGAGTTCGCAAAATCCAACATTCGATTACAGCACCAAGTATAGTTTTTACTCACTGTAGCCAAGTAGTCTTTTGTAGCTTTTTCTACTTATTTTCCAGTTCAAATTCTGGGCTTGATTGGAGTAAAATAGATAGTATTTTGATTCAAATTTGAAAGAAACGATCATGCTATAGTCTCTGCCTCTGATCAGTGGCCCCTCATGGCTCAGACTGGGTGGAAGAATCCTTTTTGCAGAGAGAACGATGATCAGCATGTTAACTGTTTAGAATTAGCTCTGCGACCTGCAATGGAAACCTATCCTTTTGGATCAGGAGTTCTGAATTGTGAAGGATCCGAAGGCTATGAAGCCAGCAGCGAGGTTAAAATGATTCTGGGATCAGTACATGACCATGGCTGTAGTCCCAGAAGCTCAGCAGTTAGTATATCAGTAGGCAATGGTTTGGTGGATCACAAAGATAATGTATATGTGGCGAATCACGTTGAGCTGGAAGGTATAAGGCTCAATTCAGAGTCGGAAAAAGAAGCTGCAGGTATTGATCATCAAGTTCATCAATATGTTAATATCGATCAGCTTAAATATAACTATGGTTCATTGGCATCTGAGGACGAGACGATCGGTACCTGGTTTCCACATGAAGCTAGGAAGGATGCAACCCTAATTGTCAACAGATCAGGTGCCCACTTTCAGTCCAGTAATGGTGAAATTGGAGAGTCCTCGGCAAGGCCGGATCTAGTGGAGAACTACTTGAGTCAAGGAGGATTTCCTGTTGCACAGAGAGAGATCAGTTGGATTCGTTCTCCTCCTAAAAATAGAAGGGCGTTGTTAAATCACGAGGAGAATATTCAGGAGTGGCCAAAAACAGGAACAAGCTGTATTTCATCATCAGCGAAGGACTCTACTCGGGAAACTCCACTAAATCACGGCGTTGGTAGTTCTCGGAATAATGCCCCCAGGGTCTGTGTTGATTGCAAGACAACCAAGACACCTCTCTGGAGAAGCGGTCCACAAGGTCCCAAGGTATGCTCATGTCTCCATACCAACCAATGCTTGTTTTTGTTTTAGGCTTCTTCTGTGTTGTATGGATGACTGTAAGTCAAATAAATATTTGGGTAAGTTTGTGTTTATGTTTTGGAATAGTTTCAATTATTTTAAAATCTCCTCTCTTTCCTGTCATCTTAACTACTACATATAAATCTCAACATATTATGATCCTTTCCTTCCGAAATTGGTTGAGAAGTCTGATCCTCACATCATCATATAGATACAGATATATTATATTTCAATTCTCTCTTTTGTGGAATGTGTTATCTGAGTAACTCTCTATATAAATGAATAAATAGCTGGATAAGCCTGTGTTTAGTGCTTTAGAATAATTTCTAGCACTTTAAATATCGTCTCATTCAGACATTTATAATGCCAGCATAGTATGATCCTAGCTCTAATCCTAACAGCACAGAATAAATCCAACATACCATGACCCTAAATATGTCATGTCATGTCTTCCTTATTTATTTCAGATATGGATATGAAGCTGAATAAACCCTATTTCATTGGCATTAGCTTATCAGTTTTTAAACCAAATTGTGTTGATGAAATCTTCGTGATCAATATGCTCATATGAACTCATTTGTTTTTATGGACTTGAATTTTACAGTCGTTGTGCAATGCGTGCGGGATCCGATACAGAAAGGCTAGGCGAGCGCTCTCTGCATTTGGGAACAGCAATCACATTGCAGCAGAAGCTTGTAATTCCACATCCTTCAAGCGGAAGCAGCTGGCTGATAATCGAGAGGAAAAGGCGGAAAAGTTTAAGGCGCATTTCAAGAAACGAAGCAGACTGTCAATCCCATCATTCAAGAAGTTCTCTCCGAGTCCTATTCATCTGGAAACTAACAGTTCTCATTCTGCATTCCAAAGGGTTTTTGCACGAGACGAGGAGGAAGCAGCAGTGTTGTTGATGGCTCTATCGTGTGGACTTGTTAATGTCTAGAGATGATCATACCGTATTATTAATGTTGCCTGTATAACACCTAATCTAAATTTATTTTCAGATTATAAATTCCTTCCTCCCGTGTATTCTATACATTTACTGTCGTGTTCGATCAACGAGAGGAGAGCAATTAGCGGTATCTCAAAAGCTTCATAGAGGAATTAATATAAAGTACCCATTAACAACTGAACTAATCTGTAGGAAATACCACTTACGGTTATTCAGTTGTCATTCATATATATATATATATATATATATACACAGCTACATTATCTGTGAGGTTATAATAAGATCAGAACAGTTTTGGCTCTCGATGAGTTATTTTCTTGCGATATCACAATGCTGTCCTACTTGGCCGGCTATTGAACGCCAATGATTCTTATAAACAAAGGAGATGTGTGTGATGTTTGTGTAACCTGAGAATTGTTATGTACAATGATATTGTTCTTTTACTTTTCCTGTCTGATAAACTCTGGATTCCGCACAAAAAGAAAAGACTAAATAAAACCTATCAAACGCAGTATTATGTTTTTATCTATATAAAAGAAATTTAAAAGCGGAAGTTTTGAAAAAACAATGTCTTTCCTGTTTGATAAATTCTGCATTGTATACACTAGCACCAACGGTATTACTAAGATGAATATGTTTGAAATATGGCCATAGGTATATATTTGACATGGTAATGTATTTTTTACTAAAGAATGTGTCAATTACTTGTATCTAACAGCTAAGCTAATATAACAACAACTTAATACCGTATCATCATTGGAGTTAACGTAATAGTGGTATCTAATAGTTAACCTAATAGCCAGGCGCATAGTGGTATCATCATTGAAGTTAACCTAATACTTGTATCTAATAGTTAATTTAAAAGTTAATATAAAGCTTAGACTATGTCTTATGCACATTAAGACTCCCAAGTGCCATATGGAGTTCGAGTGTCACATAATTTGCACATCAACTAAGTGATTGTTCTTGGTGCGCAATCAAGTTCAACTTCTCATGCTAAGAGATGGAGTTCATCTAAATTTATTTTAATAGTTGTATCACTATTGGAATAATCTAATAGTTATCCAATATAACGGCTATCAGAGTTGAAGTTAAGCTAATAGTTGTAGAATCATCGGATTTAATCTAATATTTACACAATATAACAATTATTACAGTTGAAGTCAAACTAATAATTGTAGAATCATTTGAGTTAAGTTAATAGTTGTATCTAATAGTTAATTTAAAAGTTAATATATTGGCAATTGCAATTCAAGTAAAAGTCATGATTGGAGTTGAAGTTAATGTATTTAAGCTAATTGAATAGTTGTATCTAATAATCTAATACTTGAAGTTGAAGTTTGCTTTTTCCAACTATCACTTATGAGATGTTAACTAAGTTATTATTATTTTTAAATGGTTAATTATGAGTTAGACTAACCTCATAATTAGCCATTTAAAAAAATTAACATGTAATATGAATTGTATATTAGCTAGATGTCCAACTATGAGATACTAGAGTACCTAAACATGTAATATGAATTGTATATTAGCTAGATGTCCAACTATGAGATGCCAGAGTTTATTAGGAGTTTGGAGGAGTTTATTAGGAGTTCTACTCTTACATGACTCACATTAGCTAGACTCCTAGATGCCAAATGCACTTGGACTAAGCCTTAAGTGATTAGACTTGAAGTTAAGCTAATAGTTGTAGAATCATTGGAGTTAAATTAAAAGTGTATCTAATAGTTTAGCTAATAGTTATCCAATATAACTGTGATTAGAGTTGAAGTTTAAACTAATAGTTCTAGAATCATTGGAGTTAAGCTAATAGTTATATCTAATAATTGATGGAGTTAAGCTCGTAGTTGTATCTAATAATTAATTTTAATTTTTACAACTATCACTAAATGTAATTATCACATGTTAATTAAGCTATTTTTTTTAAATTATTAATTATTAATTTTGAACGACAACCATAGAATCAATCTACACAGTACACTTGTCTCATTCTCGTTTAATCTTGGATGACGCCCATTCAATCAATCTAGACAGTACATTTGTCTCACTCTCATCCGTAGATAAAAAAACAAAAATGGTAGTCTAGCCCAATATTCTAACATATGTACACCTTCGGCTTAATAAAGGGTTGTAACTAAAACCTACCAATTATAACTGAAACCTACCAAGTAGGCTAGATAAATTGAAGATATTGTTTTGACAAAGTCTCATCAGTAGAACCCTAATATTTTTTGTTAGAGTACATTTTGAAAAAATATGGACATATTGGAGACACAAAAGTGACATTAATTTCATTTCAACGTTAAATGAAAAAAATTATGAGTATTAATATTAAATTTTTATTTAACAATGTTATCAATAATTTATTTTAATTTATGGTATAGCAATTTTGTTGATATGATATTAAATAATATGGTTAACTTTTTTAAAATTTATGTTTATTGGATGTAGTTACCTTTTTATTCATGTTCAATTCTTCTAATGACATGATAATGTTGTTGGGTCTTTGGTATTAACTATACAATGATTGAGTAGATTATATAAATACTTTTAATATTGAAAAGACATAAAAGACTAAATTATTATAAAGATTAAAGCATCAAATCAACTATGATATCTTAAAATATTCTATAAAATATATATCATAAATTTGACTTCAAATGCTAAGAAAAGATTTCTTTAAGATTTTTTTTTAAATTTACCATAAAAAAATTAAAATGAATACGAGAATTCCTTCTCCATGCTCTGTGAATTATAAATCTAAACAGGTAACATGTAGAGACCTTGTCCTATTACAAAATCATATCAACTCGAGATGTTCTAGAGATGTTGAGATAAATTGAAGATGCTCTAGATGCTGTTTTGAGAAGTTTTGATTAGTAACCCCCTCCGTTTTAGTACATTTTGAAAAAATATAAACATATTTTTTTTAGATAAAAGTAAGATTAATTTCATTTGGATACATGTGGGTGAAAATGGATAAAGGAACAAGTTACGTGGATAGGTGTATATATGTTATAATTTTGGGGTGGACTACCATCTATGTTTTTTCATCTACCAACGAGAATGAGACAAGTGTACTGTCCACATTGATTATATGAGTGTCGTCCAAAATTAATAATTGATAATTTCAAAAAAATAAAAAATAATTTAATTAACATGTGATAAGTAGAGTTAGTGATAGTTGTAAAAATTAAAATTAATCTTCAACTATTCGATTATTAGATACAACTACTAGCTTAACTCCATCAATTATTAGATACAACTATTAGCTTAACACAAATGTGTGTAGAACTATTAGCTTAACTTCAACTCTAATCAAAGTTATATTGGATAACTATTAGCTTAACTACAACTCTAATTACTTACGGCTTAGTCCAAGTGCTTTTGGCATCTAGAAGTACTCCAAATAAAATAGTTTGAACTCTTAATAAATTCCTCTGAACTCATGTGATAACTGCACTTAGTGGCATGGTATTGTGCAACTCATGTGACACTTGAACTCCACCTACCAATTGGGATTCCACTTAATGTGCATAAGGCTTAGTCAAACTCCATTTGGAAGCTAGAAGTCACGATAACTCATAGCTCTTTTATTAACTACAATAGATTTATATTAGCTTAACTATTAGATACAACTATTAGCTTAACTCCAATGATTCTACAACTATTAGCTTAACTTCAACTCTAATTACTTACGACTTAGTCCAACTGCATTTGGCATCTAGGAGTCTAGCTAATGTGCAATCATGTAAGAGTCGAAATATTGATAAAATAGTTCAAACTCCTAATAAATTCCTCTAAACTCATGTGATAACTACACTTAGTAGCATGGTATTGTGCAACTCATGTGACACTCGAATTCCACCTACCAACTAGGAGTTTAGTTAAAGTGCATAAGGCTTAGTCAAGATAACTCGGAGCTCTTTTATTAACCATAATAGATTTATATTAACTTTTAAATTAACTATTAATCGTTTGAAATCCTTGTAAACAATTATAAAAAATAAAAAATAGCTCATGTGATAACTGAACTTAATGACATGGTAATGTGTAGTCCATGTGATAGTTGAACTCCATCTAGCAGCTCGAAGTCGAGTTAATTAGTCAAACTACATTTTACAGTTGGGAGTTGAAGTAAAGTGCAGTTTGTGTGATAGTATAATTCCTAATAAAATCCTTTGAACTCCTAATAAATTCCTCTTAACTCATGTGATAACTGCACTTAGTGGCATGGTAATGTGCAACTGATGTGACACTCTAACTCCACCTACCAATTGGGAGTCAAGTTAATGTGCATAAGGCTTAGTCCAACTCCATTTGGAAGCTAGAAGTCATGATAACTCGAAGCTCTTTTATTAACTACAATAGATTTATATTAGCTTTTAAATTAACTATTAAATACAACTATTAGCTTAACTCCAACATGATGATACAACTATGAGCTTAACAACCACAACTTAAGTGGTTTTAATGTTATATTAACTATTAGATACAAGTAATTGACACATTCTTTACGATTTTTTTTTATAACTATTAGGTTAAGTCCAATGATGATACAACTTTAACTTAACTTCAACTCCAATCACAAATTTTAATGAAATTTCAATGGTTGATATATTAACTTTTAAATTAACTATTAGATACAATTATTAGTTTAAATCCAATGATTTTACAACTATTAGCTTAACTTTAACTCTAATCGCAATTATATTGGATAACTATTAGATTAACTATTAGGTTAACTCCAATCATGATAGAACTATTAAATTAACTTTATATATTCCTCTCGGCGTATTCCAAACATATTAATCTTATTAATATGGTTGTTGCTAGTTATGTTATGAGTGTTATTATTATATTTTTATTTAATAATTTTATTAAGTTTATTTATTAAATTTATGACATAGCAATTTTGTTAATATAACATTAAATAATAAGATTAACTTTTTAATATGATATTAAATAATATAGTTTTTTTTTTTATAATTTTGATTAATAATTTTTTTGTATTTTTTTATTATAAAACTGGTTTATTTATTTTTTATGTTTTCATTGCAATTTCTAATTTGTATTTGTGTTAGATTTTTAAGTTTGTGATTCATCATGTTAAAAAAATTTAATTATAATTTTATTGTAAAATAACAACAATTAATTTTCAAATGGTATCAAAGTTTTGGAAGGTTATAGAATTAGTAGTTGGTAAGTCAAAAGATATTGTAAAGGATTGTTGGTAGCCTTAACGAAGCAAGAAAAGAGCAAACTATGGTTTGAGCTTAAATGGGAAAGATATATTTTGAGATTGTTATTGAAAGAAATAAAATATATGCAAGAATTATTTACTCGTGCTATGAGAATTATAAATTCAATTAGGTAATATGGATAGACCTTGTTATATTTGAAGATCAAGAAAGAAGTCTAAAGAAGTTTCATTCCAAAATTCAATTTAGTTATGGATGTGATTGATGGTTCCAACATGAATTTCAATCACAAAACAACATATATGAAATAAAAATAAAGAGAACACTACTTTAACCCTCTTAAGGTGAACCTTCATATGGAGGAAGAAGTCCAAAAGAAACGAGGAAGATGAAGGAAAAACAACATCTATGATGGAGGCGATCACCATTTTGATAATGTTCCACATATTAAATGCATTATTGCAAAATATAGGGCACTACGAGTTTGAATGTAGGATTAAAATATATGAAATGAGAAAGCACACCTTGCTAATTTCAAAGAAGAAAATGAAGAGTATGGTTATAAGTATTTCATTTACAATGGGATTCATGAATATTCAAATATGTTTGCATAGGGATAATTTCATTGAAGAAAAATGAAGTGTGTGATTATATGTTTTTCATTCCTAATGTGGTTTAGGAATATTTAAAATATGTTGTGTTTAGACAATGGTTGTAGAAAACATATCACTAGTAATAAGAAGATGTTCTCCATATTAGATGAATCAATATAACCCAAAGTGAAACTTCTCTCAAACAACATAAAACAAAGTGAAACATAAAAAAATTATAATTTTTTATGCACATCATTTAGAACATAATTTGCTTAGTGTTGAGAAACTAATTAGAAAAAGTAACTATTTGGTTCTTTTTGAGAACAAGAACATGTTATTTATGGTCATGATGGTAGTGATAAATTTATTGTAGAGGTTTCAATAACTAACAATTAAATGTTTCCCTTGACACTTGCAAGGGGGATTTTTCATTTTTTTTATTATTACATATGAGGTTTGGGTGTTTAAGTTTTCATAGTTCACATTTTATTTATAAGAAACATATGGTTAGTAAGTTTCCAATGAAGGGTATGTGAAGGTTTATTTCTTTGAAATTAACACATAGACTATTTTCTAGTAGGAAGATCACGAAAGGCCTAGACTATTCTTGAGATATCTCTCACTCACACACACACGCACGCACACATGTACGCACACACACACGCACGCATGCACGCATGTGCGCGCGCGCGCGCGCACACACACACACACACACACGTGTGTGTGTGTGTGTGTGTGTGTGTGTCATCTCAAGAAGTTCCTTGGCTCTCCATGTTCTTCCTACTAGAAAAGAGTCTATGTATCATTTTCAAGAATGCGACCTTCACATTACCTTTATTAATAACTAGTAAAATAAAACAGGTATTATTTCTTAAAGAGAAATAATAAGATTTTAGTTATTTCAAGTAATTTAAGTTAGAGTGGAATAAAAAGGCAACTAAATTCAAGTTATACCTGTCAACATAATAAGGTGGAGGAATCCAATAGTATAATAGTGTCTTAAATGATATGTAATATGATTAATATGAGGGACCTAGCAAATTCTTTTCCAGAAGAAGCTCTAGGTACTTAAGTTTATTTGTTCAATAGGAATTCTACAAAGAATATGAAAGACATGGCACAATAGGACGGTTGGAGAAGAACAAATCCAGATGTGGTTCACCTTAAGGTATTTCATTGCATTGTTTATTCTCATGTTCCCAAGGAGAAGAAACACAAATGTGATGATAAAGTGAAAAGTGTAATTTTTTTGCTACAATGATAAGAGTGATGTGTAAACTATTGTGGATATTCCACTCGAACAATTTTTCATAACAAAGCTACTAATATTCTACAATATATTATTATAGAGTGTTTTACTTTAGACTGAAGATTCAATTTTACTCATTTAATGCTCAGATAAAATAAAATGAACTAAAATTGAAATGAAAGAAGAAATAAAATAACATATCATACACACAATAAATATAAGATATACCCTAGGAAACTCAATATTGGAAAAACCCATCTTGAAGGTAAGACATATGCTGTACTCTTTTCTTCTCAATTATAAAATCAAAATACAAAGAAAGGGGCACTCACTATGAAGTTGTCATGAACCTTACAGATGGCATGACTACTACAATATCTTCTACTTAATCTATACTACCTCAATGTTCCACTTCCAGATCCTCTGCTCAACTATGGAACAATATAGAATACCATAAGAATGGAACCCACCCTTTCCAAGAGGCTCCGTAATTAACATAGAATGCTAGTCATTTAGGGTTTTTACATGCATCAACCCCCAATTAGTGTTTGGGTTTGGACCCATTGGAATCTTCTTGCTCGTTTACATGTGACTAGCTCAACATGTGTGAGTAATGGAAGCTGGCATGGAATCCACTCAATATCATGGTATCTAACTTGATAGGCTAACTTACGAGAGGAATAACTTTTGAACATAAACTCGGATTAAGGTAACTTTTGATTCGTTGGAAATATCTCAACGTGTAGAACAATGTTAAGAGCTTGTGATCAAAGATCACAAAATTTTGAGCTAAAAATGGCTATTTTAGTCCTCAAATGGGATCCAAAAAGTTCTAGAATACAAATAACCAAAGTGGGACATTCCCATAAAATGGGCCCTACTAGCCAATACCTCTAATTTTTTCACCCAAAAAAGTATCAAAATACATTAAAATTAGTATAATGATCTATTTTAGATCATAACTCCACATTTGGGGAGGATTTTGGTCCCCAAAATATTGTATTGAATGAGGTGAGTAAATTTTTCCTGTGGCTTCTCCCTCAGGCACCATTTGTCCTTTCTTGGAAGTTGTCCTTTCAATGCAACTTAGTCTAGTTTATACTGGCCCTGTCTAGTTGTCCTAGACTTCTTCTATAAAAATGTATCTCCTACTAACTATTCCTGAGCTTATAGATCTCAATATTCTATGGTAAGTAGGGATTACTCATCGATTTCCTAGTTCAACATGTAAGACTCATAGAGTTTTAGATTTTCTAGATTCGCTACTGAGTAAATGCATATATATGGGGGTAGACTGAGTTTGTAGGCATTATCACCCACCTTCTCCAACACTTCAAAAGGACCATAGCACATAGCCCTTATCTTCTTACCAATACCTAGTGTCCTTATTCAAATTCAAGGAAACTTTGTCTCTCACCTTGATTGTTTTCTCAATTCTATGTTGATCATGCATTGCCTTATACTGGAAAATGGATCTATCTAATCTTATCAATGAACTTTTAATACTTCAACGTTCATCCAATGGTGTATTCTCTCACCCTTATTGTCAATATACAACATATAAGGGTGAATGTGGAAAATACCAAAAGAAATATTTGAAAGAGGACTTACTGAAGTCCAGATCACTCTATTATAATAATGTTGAATGTAAATAAATTTTTCATTCCAAGTCCTGTATGTCTTTAATTGTAATTCCTCCAATATTAAACCAGTGTCATATTTACTACTTATGTCCACCCATATGTATGTGGATGGAAAGTTGTATATATATTCAATTTAGTGGCCATTTTCTTCCAAAGTGTAGTCCAAAAATCACTAAATATCCTAGTATCTTTATCTAAGATGTTTCTCATTAGTATCCCAGAGTGCACCCAGACATCTTCAAAGAACATGTTTATTGGACTATGTCCATGTTATTACTGTAGTTTGCACTATACTACAGTGGTACAAACCCATGCATCTCATAAGGTTTTAAACTAAAGTTCTAGGTTTTTTAAATCTTTTTGTTCTTTTGGTGTGTAATAACAGAAAAGGAATTGAAAGGGTGGATAAATGACCAATACTTAGGCATAAACTAGATACTGACAAGTAAATGTAAGAGATAATAACAAGGAATACATAAAGGTATATAAACTACAAACAATAGATATACATAAGCCAACTTTGAAAATTATACCCATGACAACAAATAGTTGAGACATATACATAATGAAAATACTCTTAGGAAAAAAAAATATTCTAGATAAAAGGTATACAAATACATAAGTATGAGGATAGAAACACCATCATTTGCAATGTCACAACAAAACTATATCAAAAAC
Organism: Pseudotsuga menziesii; assembly: GCA_001517045.1. Lineage (NCBI taxonomy): Eukaryota > Viridiplantae > Streptophyta > Pinopsida > Pinales > Pinaceae > Pseudotsuga > Pseudotsuga menziesii. The sequence goes on from LPNX010550311.1 coordinate 609,553, forward strand.
ATTGGTCTGTATATGTATTAAATCATAAGCAAAAGTGGCTCATAATATATGGGGCATCCTCACTATATCTTCAAAATACACTCACAAAGTTTAAAAGAAGTTTTCAATCTGGGTATATGCAACATCCGCTTTCATGATCCTCTATTATCAACAACCCCTTCCCCTCATTTGATCTTTCTATATTTATACAAAATGAACTACCTTGAAACTATTTGTAGATCCAAAATTATAGGATCGAAAGAGTCTAAAAATAGATCTCATTAATTACATTAGTAACAAGAGTTTTAAACAAAAATTATATGTTGACCACTAAACAGTAAAATTAAAACATATTGACTTCAAACTTTTTTCCTCAAAGATCATCAAGGCTTATCTTGAAATCCTATCATAGCTTGCGAGCAACCTCTGTGACAATAGTCAGACCGTCTAACACTTGGGATCTCCTTCGAAGTCGACTGAGTTCCTCCTCTATAGCTAACACCTTTTCCTGGAATTCCTAGTTTTGCTTGAGTAATTTAGCATTTGCTTCTTGGGCAATATTTCTCCTATTAATTGCTTCCTCGGTAACCTACACTAATTATGCATAGTTTGCATTGATTTATTTGAGATATTGCCTAATCATACAATTGACACTTACAAGCTGATCATTAAGTTGATTTACATGTGATTTTTGAGCCTTATAGTGATGTAGAGCTTTCCTAAGGCTTGTAATCTCTATTTATTCTTATTATTCATTCTCTCATCCATATCATCCATCTCTTTGTTTATGTGTTCTTTAACTGAGACTTTAGGAATTGAAATCGCTTGCTCTTCAACTAAACATTTAGTATTTAGAGCCTGCATGCATTCCATGTCTTCTTCTGCATATGAGTGCTTCCTTCTTCTACTTCTACCTTCACTTAATTCAAAAATGACCTCTTTACCTTTTTCCATGAATTTATTCATTGGTACATCAGGGATTGATCTAATGTTTTCTTCAATACTCTCAAGAGCTTGATATATCATATCTTCAATCCTTTTAGATTGACTGTCTTCTTTGTTGGAGGATTCGTCAATGCCAATCATCTTTTCTTCTTGAAGCCTAGGGTTAATAAGTATTTTCACATTCAAATGAAATTTATTTGTAGTCATGGTCTTTGGTCATCATTTGACTGCTTCAGCATTCCTGATACGAGCATAAGTTTTCTTAATAACTAGAAATTCAGGATTCAGCATGCTCGTTGTTCTCATACTCTCCACGACTAAAATTTCCTCTACAAAACTAGGGGTGTTGGGCGTAATTACCATTTTCTCTACATATGATTCAAATGTTACATCCACATCTGAAACAACCTTCACATATTCAAAACCTTGTTCTATTTTGGCTGTATTCTTCCTCTTATTGTAACTTCTTAATTTCATTGGGGTTTCTTTTCTTTATTGTACCTTCGCATCAGTCTTCCTTTTGACTTTAAAATCAGACTAGAATAGAAAATGCATCCAAGTCCACTCTTTCTTTTCAAATTCCTTAACAATCAATAATTTTATTAAACCATGATGAAAAACAATGTGAGGAGTATGGTCTGGATGATGTTTTACCCAGACTGCCATTTTTTATAATATTTTAAGAAGGTAGAATGGTAGGTTCAACCTTTATACCCCTACCACATGAAGAAGAAAGTGCAAGTGATATCAAAAAATCGTTGCAAAATGACCCTCATAGGTGATATATCATTGAATAATACTTAATACTTGTCGCCATTCCTCTTTTAGAGCATCTCAGTGAACTCCCTTATTTCAATCTAGGGTTTCATGGCATGGAAGGAAGAACAAACCCATATCAATATCAAAAGGGAATTTCTTAAACCACTTATCCCTGTCCACAACTAATCTGGTGGCTTCTACGATTGAAGTTTGTGAAACCTCAAAGCTGATACTAGTGAAATAAACCCTTATACCAGTGAACCTCTTGGAAAATTCCCTAGAAACTTCAACATTAAACCTTGGAATATTGTCCAATAAGGTAAACCAGCCAACATCTTTCAACAACTGTGCACATTGTGGATTTTTTGTATCTCGTTGAGTGTCAAATGGCTCAAACCTATGTGGTTTTCATTTTCTTCATGGTCACGACTGTAAGCTGGAACTATAGATTTCAAACGTTCAAAGGATTGTTCATTTGTGAATACCAAGTTTTAAAAACAATTCATGTGACAACATTTGATACTGCTATGAAATTGATTTTCATTTAATGATATCACCCAACCTGTCATATCACATGATGATACAAGTAGATGCATTGATTCAAGACTGGGCCACGTCTCACCTTCCCTCCATGTTTTACAAGGTTAATTATAACCATTGAAAATCGTGAAAACCCCTTCGACATTCTGGCAGCATTTAAATTGTTCAAATTTTAATGTTCTATGTTGGAATGTTAATACTTAGGACTAACATGTACTTTACATAATTAATCTACCAAAATAATTAAAAACCATGTAATATATAATGAAAGAATATATTGTATGGATTTTCATAAAGTCATGAGCCAACAATCTAACTTATAATTTAACAAAATACATAATGTGAAATAAGACATTAAGGTTAGAAAGGCAAACATAAAATTTTCCTAGGACTATACAACAAACCTAGGGATACAACTCCAGTACTAACATTGGGTTGCGATTGGGGATGAATTTCTCCCTGTGAGACTTCAAGAAGGTGCATACCATATGCCTTTGACTAAAACTGAACATTATTGAAAATTAGTCAAACTATCCATTTTTTGTACAACCATTGGGTTGAAGTCCTTATTCAAATTTTTAAAATTGCACTGGCATATACAATGAAGTGTGATTTTCTATGATCTTAATATGTGTAAAACAGTTTGAGATAACACTCATTAACCGGTCCTAGAATTTTCTCACCTTGTAAGTTTTGTAGCACAAAGGTATTTTTTCCAAAAAATTTAGAAATTTTAAAAGACCTGTCCAAACCATGAGTTATCGAACTTTCCATGTTTTCCATTTTCATCTCTACCTGCATCCCATCTTATCATTCACTAGGAAAGTGTCTTCTTTGGTTCCTTTATCAAAAATTTATTTAACTTTCCTTTTATAAATCTCAGTCTTTTCTACCAGAGCTTCGCTTTCTTGTTGCAATTGGACTATCTGAAACATCCTTCTAATTACTTCATTTGGTTCTTCCTTTATGTCTTGTAGCAATTTTATTACTGGAAAGATTAATGGGATAGGAAACATTGCATCAACACCATAAATAAGTTGAAAAGGGGAAGTTCCAATGGATTTTTTGGTAGTTACCTGATCTTCCCAAAGAGCATACTTCAGACTGAGTATCTCAAGCTCTTTTTTTTAGAAAGCATCTTTTTAATACTGTTGACAATATTTTTATTTGTAGAATCTGCTAAACCATTTCCCTGAGGATAATAGGGTGTAGAGGTTTTTAATAAAATGTCATTCCTTTCACAAAAACTTACCATGGTTTTAGACTTGAATGCAGAAGCATTATCAGTCACCAATTCCCTAGGGAATCCAAATATACTCAAGATATTTTCCTATAAAAAAATGATGATGACTTTGTTTGTTGCTCTTCTTGTGGGAATTTCTTTCACCCACTTAGTAAAGAAGTCAGTGGTTGTTAACATCCACTTATGGTGGCCAATTGAAGGAGGATGAATCTCACCTATAAAATTCAAATCCCACTTTTGAAAAGGAAAATTACTTGTAATGGGTTATAAAGGTAGAGATTGTAACATATGCTTCCTTGCAAATTTTTGACCTTCAATACAAGATTTCACCTGAGAATAAACATCATAAAAGAGGGTAGGCCAATAGTAGCATGCTCTTAGAATTTTTTATGTTGTTTATTTCCAATACATGTGACCTCCACATGTGCCTCCATGCAATTCTTTAGTAGTTGAATCAACCTAAGGCCTATCCAAAAATTTCAGTAACAATCCCCTAGGGTCTTTCCAATATAGTATTTTTTAAATCAAAACATACTTTATAAACCTGAGTTTTAATGATCTATTTTCACTTTTAGTCAAATCAAGAGGACATTGCATGTATAACATAAATAAACTATGTTGTCATACCATAAAAAAAACATATTTATCATAAATATGTTCCTTACTTTGTTATGTTGGTAATCCTTCATGTATTGACTGATCTTCCATAAAATGAATACCTAAAGCTTGACAGTTTGAATCTACAAGGAATTTATCCAAGCCCTACCCTTTAACCAATTTTGTAGGCCTGATTTCAACATCATACTCCATAATATTTGTTATCCAATGCTCCATCTTTCCTTCACTTTCAGTCTGTGTCAGAATCTCCTTAACAGTTGCGTTGGGTATATATGCTAAAATTCTTGAATGCAACAAATAGATTCTGAAGAATTTGACAGCTTTAACTAAAGCATATGCATGTATTTCTAGCGTATTGTACTTAAGTTCTGAATCCCTCAAGGTCTAACTTAAAAAATAAATGGGTTGTTCCAGACCTTCTGATTTTTTTGTAAAAGTACACCAGCTATGTTATTTTCAGAAGCAAAGGAAAAAGTAAAGAATTCTTTTGAAAAAATTGGGCTTACCAATACTAGAGTTTTAGTGAGAGATTGTTTTAATATTTCAAATGATGATTTGGATTCAACTTTCCGTTTAACCTCTTGATCCTTCTTTAACGTAACTGTGATTTCCTTAATGATTTCTGCAAAATTTGGAATAAACCATTTGTTGACGAGCATATGAGACTATGCACGCAATGGGGGAAAACAACCCAGACCAGGATCCTTAAAGCAGGCTCCAAGCTGTTTGGGATGGTTGTTCCCGACAGGTTTAAAGGCTCTGTTGGCCTGAAAGTCTAATTAAAGAAAACCTAAAAGATAAAGCTAACGCTACTGATTGTTAATGAGATCTATATCTATGATTACATAGGCTAATCGATGTTATTAATTACAAGAGCAATCTGTTAAATTAAGTTTACTTCAAACAGTTAACTTAAAATAAAGGAATAAAAATAAACATTAACAGAGATAGATTATAAACACTTGTACATTAATTACAAGAAAATGATCCGAATGAAATACAGATATAAAGACCTGATTCAAATATATTTTTAAGAAAAATAATTCACAGAAACAAAGAAATACATCAAACTAATCTAAATCCTATCCTGATCAGGAGCGATGTAAATGTTTAAACCGAAATCGAATCTGCTGATGGGACTATTGCATGAATAATCTTGAGAGCATTCAAAAAGAAATTCAGAACATAACAATATCATGCAACAGGCACATATATCACATGGGTTATGATGTCAATCACCAATTGCACAATATGACATACATCAACAAAGTCAAATTCAGAATAAGCCGATAATTACACAAGATATATTTGCATAAGCCACCAAAGAGATTATGACGAACATTAATAATATGGAAAAGGGATAACAAGACCAAGAGATACCATAAACCATATGCAAAGTATAAAAACTATAAACATAAATTAGGTATCACCAGTTCAAAATAAAGTAGCTGCTGACAGGAAACTGTCACAAGTCACCGGTAGATCAAATAGTAGTCTTGTCTTCCCATTCCTGAAACTATCGACCCCCCTTTACTCTTCCCAAAGAATTGTTTAAATAATTTTTCTTGGGAAAAGATGAGTCATTAACAAATCATACCGAAAATAGAAACATTTTGCAAAAATCAAGGGACTGGGATACTCTAAAAGGACACCTATGAATTTGACTTTCAAAAAGTTACTCAAGATATGAACATCGAATATGTCCTCATCATATGAGTCACCATTGCTTCCTCCATTCCAGCCACGAATGCTTCACATAATCCTCATCTATTCCATAATACTCGAATCAGCCTGTTTGATCATTAAAATAATGATATCAGAAAATAATACTGAAAAGATGAAATTATAATATTGGACGTAAAAGAATATGCATACAACATCTTCACAATCATTATCTGATTCATTATCAATTTCAGGTCTAATTTTTCCAAAGGGGTGCAGGAAATCTTGCAGGTGGCCGATCCTTTAGATCCAGTATAGCTTGAGCTGCAAAAGAGCTTGGATCATTCACTTGACGCAAATCGACAAACTCAGGTTCATTCTGTATCAGACATTTCCTATTTTGTATTCTCGTCAAAAACAATATTCAAATTGAATATTCATACAAATAATCATTTTACATACATTTATGAATTTCATTTGAATCAAAAGATATGACTGAATTCTTTCCAAAAGACGAGTCAAAGCCTGAGTTGATTTCAAACTTTTCAGAAAATGTGGAAACCCATTTCCAGAAACGAAAAGGATTATGTTTTTAACAGCAAACTGGGCTGTCTTAACAAAACTTCCTGAATGGGTATCTGTTCAACAAGCACGCAACACATATCAAGACCCTAGTATTCAACGAAGCATTTGTTTGATGATATAACATGGAAAAAATCCTTGAAAACGAAGCCTGGGGACGACCATAATTGTTTTGCAACAAACTGTAACCTGAATTTCAGTTTCAAGCAATGAATTTTCAATCTGGAAATTGAAATTAAACCTTAACATTCAGACCACACAGACTGAAGTATGACCAAAGCGAGAATTTCACAAGCTCACAAAAACAGAGATGAAATTCACACTATCCTTTATACTCTTAACCAGCCTAAGTGATTTCTTGGGAAACTCAGATGTAATAAACTCTAAGTGATACATATAGTATAAGGTGTTAACCCAGGTAATGCGCTGGTAACATGAGAAACCTGACGAGGATAAAGCTCATTTACTTCATGTTGCTACTGTAATTGCTGACATAAAAATGATTATATTAATTCTTCCATATAGACCACGACCAATCCCGTATCCATAGGCGATCATCAATAAACCCGGGCCTGACTGTAAATATCCCTCTCCCAACAAGGGAAGTTTTCCAAGTGCAATACACAAAAGAGACAGCCACTGCTATAAACGCAGAAGGAAGGGTAAGCCAGAAATTTGTTGTTATCAATTTTGCCGGACCAAATCGCCGCCTAAAAACTGAGCTCTTCTTTACAGCATTTGAACTAGTCTCATTTTCTGAATCAAACCCTAAATGTATTACGTAGACCCGAATCATGAAATCATGAACTAAAAAATGAAACCGAGCTTAATCAGGACGATACTCAATCCTAACCCTAAGGATCAATGTGACCAATCCAATTCCTTATACATGGCAAAAAGGAACTTGAATGCTGCTAAGCCTTCAAAATATGGATGGAGCTGATGCTAAGGCAAGATGTTTCAACAAATACTGAACAATAGAACCCTACTTCGAGTTTAAAGCACAAAGGCTCCCACGCATTAAGTTAGACAATAATTATTAGGCATCTGCGTATCAAATTAAACAAAATATCATTGACAAAAGTTTCGATAGAGCTATCTAAAGGCTGATGCAGCATAGGGCATTCTCGCTCAAGAAAAACATCCCAAACTGGAATATCAATGTCCAGATGATGGGGCATGGTATGAAGCATCCTTTAAGTTTGGATATTGGAAATATAAGCCTTCAGAATATGGGGCTTGGTATTAGAATTTCAAGATAATTTCAAAACCTGGTTCTCTGCAAAAGTTACATTTTAGCCACGACACAAAAACCTGCGCTGCCTAAACTTGACTACAGAATGAACAACATCTACATCCAAGCCCGTTTTCATAGAGTATAGGGCATCAAAGCACATACAAACCAACTACAATAAAATGCATTTGCCAAAGGTGCTGTAACGAAGCCAAATCGCAGCAGAGAAAATAAAACATAAAGCTGGCCTTATTATTCAGAATTAGGGTATGAGCTTTGATCTTTGTGAATCTTACCTTGTAGCCGACGAAGGGTATTTTGAGGGCTTCCTCGGCCTGACGCCTTGAATTTGTGGTAGTAGTTTAGATCTAAATTGACAACAAATCTCTCGACTCCATAATCAATGAAGCAAGCACAACCGTAGACCCGACTCAAACACTAGTAAAAACAAAAAATGTGTGCACTCTTCCAGATTATATGAATTCTTCCTTCACACACTTCGACTCTTTGACTATCTAGCTTTATCAAAACGAATCGCGTGCCAAAACCTGTCTTGGAGACGGCTTAGAAATTTCAAGAATCCTTGTCGAGATGATAATGGAACTTTCCTCCCACAAACCTAGATCCAGAACAAGACGCGATCAAAACAGTCTCTGGCGATGAAATCTATTCAGCATTGCTCTAATGCCATGACAGAAACAGAGCTATGCATATCTCTATATTCGAAAATGAGAAATGGGTGAGTCAAAATCCTATACAATGAAACGACCATTATGAGGTTTTCGAGACACATCATTTCCTGTTACATATATCAAGTGGAGCGTACTGAGAGTACCATACTGCCATTAAGAAGCTTCGCGTTCTTAGAATAGGTGGCATTGAAGTAGGTGGTAAGGTGACATCTCATGAGATTGTATCATCATAAAAATCTAAACGTGTCATCTCTTCAATGTTTAAGTCATGCAAAATGAAACCCAATGAATCGAATAGCTACAGAGATCATCCCATTACGAAGGTATGAATATGTTATATTTGTTATGTTTGAATCATATTGAATAACCATAGGAGAGATCAATTGAAACGAGAGTTCATTAGTCCAGCAGTTAAAACAAATCCAAAAAGTCAAGGAACCAAAGGATAAATAAAGGGATGTCAAGACTATAGGGTAACGATAAAATGGTAAAGTATTCATAGTGTTTTAGTTATTATAATAGAACTTTAGTGAAAAAATCATGCAATACTTTAACAAAATTGTTGGATATGCATCTATGTTTTGACTTCCTTTCATTAGATTTTATCATTCAAATCTCTCCGATTCAGCTTGTGATTGTGCTAAGCAGGTTCTGTCAGTTTAGTTCGGAGAATCTGATCATCCTTTGGTTAAAACTTAAAACATGCTTTGAACGATTTTGTTTTTTGAAATTTTTATCTTTTCAATGATAAAAATTTATTTACAAGAATGAAAAGAAAATAATTGCAAAATCAAAACCAAAAAAAGGATAATGAAAAATACCGAAGAAAAAGTTTTGTATGATAAATCTGTAGCTAAACGCTATAGAAATGAAATTTGTAGCTACAGAAATTCAGAATTTTTCAAAATTTTACTGTGGGTTCCCTTTCCTTTGCAGCTTGGAAAGGGATCTTGTTTGTAGCACAAAGGTATTTTTTCCAAAAAATTTAGAAATTTTAAAAGACCTGTCCAAACCATGAGTTATCAAACTTTCCATGTTTTCCATTTTCATCTCTACCTACATCCCATCTTATCATTCACTAGGAAAGTGTCTTCTTTGGTTCCTTTATCAAAAATTTATTTAACTTTCCTTTTATAAATCTCAGTCTTTTCTACCAGAGCTTCGCTTTCTTGTTGCAATTGGACTATCTAAAACATCCTTCTAATTACTTCATTTGGTTCTTCCTTTATGTCTTGTAGCAATTTTATTACTGGGAAGCTTAATGGGATAGGAAACATTGCATCAACACCATAAACAAGTTGAAAAGGGGAAGTTCCAATGGATTTTTTGGTAGTTACCTGATCTTCCCAAAGAGCATACTTCAGACTGAGTATCTCAAGCTCTTTTTTTTTTAGAAAGCATCTTTTTAATACTGTTGACAATATTTTTATTTGTAGAATCTGCTAAACCATTTCCCTGAGGATAATAGGGTGTAGAGGTTTTTAATAAAATGTCATTCCTTTCACAAAAACTTACCATGGTTTTAGACTTGAATGCAGAAGCATTATCAGTCACCAATTCCCTAGGGAATCCAAATATACTCAAGATATTTTCCTATAAAAAAATGATGATGTCTTTGTTTGTTGCTCTTCTTGTGGGAATTTCTTTCACCCACTTAGTAAAGAAGTCAGTGGTTGTTAAGATCCACTTATGGTGGCCAATTGAAGGAGGATGAATCTCACCTATAAAATTCAAATCCCACTTTTGAAAAGGAAAATTACTTGTAATGGGTTATAAAGGTAGAGATTGTAACATGTGCTTCCTTGCAAATTTTCGACATTCAATACAAGATTTCACCTGAGAATAAACATCATAAAAGAGGGTAGGCCAATAGTAGCATGCTCTTAGAATTTTTTATGTTGTTTATTTCCAATACATGTGACCTTTACATGTACCTCCATGCAATTCTTTAGTAGTTGAATCAGCCTAAGGCCTATCCAAAAATTTCAGTAACAATCCCCTAGGGTCTTTCCAATATAGTATTTTTTAAATCAAAACATACTTTATAGACCTGAGTTTTAATGATCTATATTCACTTTTAGTCAAATCAAGAGGACATTGCATGTATAACATAAATAAACTATGTTGTCATACCATAAAAAAACAACATATTTATCATAAATATGTTCCTTACTTTGTTATGTTGGTAATCCTTCATGTATTGACTGATCTTCCATAAAATGAATACCTAAAGCTTGACAGTTTGAATCTACAAGGAATTTATCCAAGCCCTACCCTTTAACCAATTTTGTAGGCCTGATTTCAACATCATACTCCATAATATTTGTTATCCAATGCTCCATCTTTCCTTCACTTTCAGTCTGTGTCAGAATCTCCTTAATAGTTGCGTTGGGTATATATGCTAAAATTATTGAATGCAACAAATAGATTCTGAAGAATTTGACAGCTTTAACTAAAGCATATGCATGTCTTTCTAGCGTATTGTACTTAAGTTCTGAATCCCTCAAGGTCTAACTTAAAAAATAAATGGGTTGTTCCAGACCTTCTGATTTTTTTGTAAAAGTACACCAGCTATGTTATTTTCAGAAGCAAAGGAAAAAGTAAAGAATTCTTTTGAAAAAATTGGGCTTACCAATACTAGAGTTTTAGTGAGAGATTGTTTTAATATTTCAAATGATGATTTGGATTGAACTTTCCGTTTAACCTCTTGATCCTTCTTTAACATAACTGTGATTTCCTTAATGATTTCTGCAAAATTTGGAATAAACCATCTTAAAATTTTTATCTTGCCAATAAAATTTTGGATGTCCTTCTTATTTCTGGGAATATCGATCTTTAAAATAGCTTCAACATGTTTAGGATCTATCTGGATTCCATTAGCTGAAACTATATCCCCCAAAATCCTTCCCTCTTGCATGGAAAAATGATATTTTTTAGGATTCAATGAGAAACCAAATTTTCTACATTTAATGAATGTTTTCTTAATATGTTTAAGATGAGCCTCATTAGTTTCAGAAAAAAGATGTTATATCATCCAGATGTATTACTACAAATTTCTCCTTTTCTCCAACAAAATCTATATCCATAGCCCTCTGGAAAGTTGCCTCAGCATTCATAAGACCAAATGGAATCTTGTCATACATGAACATTTCCCAAGGAGTAGTGAATGTTGTTTTCTCTCTAACATATGGATGGACTGCAATTTGATTGTACCCTGAAAATATGTCAATCATTGACATCCTTTGAGAACCAACCACTTTCTGTAAAATTTTATCAATCTTTGGCAATGGATAGTTATCTTTCAAAGAAGATCTATTCAAATTTTGAAAATTCACACAACATTATCTCACCATTTTTTTTTACGTACATGAACTAAATTTGCAACCCAACTGGATATCTGAGAGGAATAATAATCTTTGCATCTAAAAAAAATTTAACCTCTTTTTCAAAACTAGTAGAAAAACATGATTAATTTTCCTAAGCTTTTGTCTAAAAGGTTTAGTATTGGGCTTCAATGGAATCTTGATGTAGTTTGATTTTATTGAAAAGATGCAGTCCCAATTAATGATAAATGTCATTTAATTGCAGATGGACTCAAGAGATTTTTCATATTACTACTGCGAGAAGGCATAGCTGGGAGACAAAGCAGCAGAAAGTTGGCTGGGCAATGTTAGGTAGAGTTTGTACTGAAATCAACGGGATCTCAAGGAGGACAAATAAAAGACAAGGCAGAATCAATGGTGACAAAATCCCAGGCTTGGAAATATCCGTCAGTTACCAAGCGGATCCCATTTTGTTAAGCACTCATAAGTTGAAATCTGAAAATGTAACGCATGAAGTGAATCATGAGTATTCATGAAGAGACAAAATGGTGATATTAGACTATTTTGAGGAACCCAAAGGTCACATGGTTGGGGAAGCCCAAGGGGTTGGCTGATTTGGTTTAAATATAGGAAATTTAGAGTTTACAGGGGCTTTTTCCCTGGAAAAACTTGTGAACTATTGTTTGTAAGAGGAACTACTTCATTTTACAATAAGAAATTGCAAATTTTGCCTGTTGGAGAAGGTGCTGTGTGGAATATTCAAATGTTATGCTATGGACTTGTTGAAGAGGAACTATTTCATTTTCCACTTTATGTTCATTAACTGTGAGATCGTTCTAACTCTTAGGACCTATGTTCTTTTCTGAATGATTTCTGGTTTATTTTATGAAAATTACCACCATGAGTAATGAATGTTGTTCATAAGCAATTGGCTATCTGGTTGTCTAAATATCTTTGATTGTTCATGTGTTTTAGAAGGAGTATTATCTATCTAAAATTTCTCTTTATAATGCATGTACAAGATAAATTACTCATTAACAAGTAACAATCTTGCTCCCTAGGGATAGGCAGGTAGTTAAATTTAATTTTTTCTTGTATGTGATTTAGATGCATGAGAGTTTAAGACGAGAGGTAAGAACCTGCGCATCACATTTTGAATATTCCTTGCATTCTCTATCAATCTGTATGTTAAATAGGTACTTGCATATCATACTAAAAATCAAAAAATACAAAAATATACACGGTGGACCGGGCCGCAACCGCTAAACCCCCCCTTATTTTTGTCACTTGACCTACGGTATCTGGACCGCAAACCGGACGGATTCCCTACACCAAACAGTCACAGGCTAGTTGGGAACATTGACTGGGGAGAATCCCTTGCTGTTGTTGCCTACAAATTTGCAGGCCTCAACAGTTTCTGGTGCTAGAAGGAGGGCCACCAGTGCATGGCTGGCCGAGGAAACCCATTTTCCTGAGATCATTCCACCGGTAACAGTTCAGGAGGCAGTTTGTTTTCCAATCCAATTCCTGAAGAAGGGGGTAGAGAACATTTGTATTCTGTCGAAAACGAAGTTGTTAATGATCTAAGAAGACACACTAGGGCATACGTGAAGAAGATTGGAGGATTGTCGATCATCCCTGAATTGCCCAAAAGAGAATATAAAAGGAAAGATCATCCTATATTGGAAGACTAGGATATTTGGAAGAACTTGTAGAAACAGCCTTACCGGAAGTCATACAACCTTTGAATCAAGTATTGATCCGTCAGATCTCAACTTGAGTGCATTAAAAGTTTTTAAAGAATGCGTTTAATCAGTTTACTTAATTCCTGGAATAGCATTGACATCAATTGAATTCTTAGAAACAGAAATGAACGGCAAACTGAGACAAGAATGAGAAAACCAAAAAAATGAGAACAACAAGACTGGTAAACAGATGTAAAAAGAAACACAGAATCAGAGAGTCACAAACAGAAGTTGATAATGGAGTTCACCCCCTTCACTGGGCTATGTCTCCGGGTCCCTCTCCAATGGGTATCGATCCAATTAATCTCTTTAAAATGGTACAAAAATGGTTCTGAAATCAACTTCAGCAACTGTATACAAAATGCTGTACAAAGTCTTTAAGACCTCTCTTCTGGAAATTACAATGAGCCTTCATAGGGAAAAGACAACCAATTATAACAGAGAATGGTCGACTTCAAAAAGAAACAACATCTGGACACTTCACAGCAAAACTCTCCAAGCTTCTCATAGCAGAAAGACGAAGCTCTATGCTCTAAACAATCTGAATCTCCCTCTGTCTGGAAAATGTGGCCAGCATCCTCTATTTAAGCATTTAGCGAGAGGATAAGTAACGGATTCGACTCGTCTGCTATCATCACAGCTGTTATCTTCTTTATCATCGTTACAACCATATGCTAAAACTGAACCATGCAATCCTGCCAAATCGCTACACAAGCGTTATGTTACCACGACATTCCATATCCCCGAAATGTTGCAACTAACTCCACGCATATATGTTGACTCACAACACGTGGCAATGACCGCCACATGCATGTGTTGCACCATACCATAGCGTCACATTATGTTACAACTAAACACACACCAAATGCAAACCGCCAAACGTTACATCGGATTGCTAACCGTGCAACCAATTCACAACTGTTAAGTGAATGTTACTGCACCTTGCAACTAGGCTATGCCACATGTAACGTAACCGTTTGATGTCACCATTAACTTCACAAATATCATAGCAACCAATATATACATGTCACAGCAAACATGATATCTATGTCACAGCAATCGCGATATATATATGTCGTAGCAAACGTGACTGCGCGGGCTTTTCACGACCCATTCGATGTTCCACTTGATGGTGCGCAAGACCGCCAGAACGTTGCCAACTAACTGTGCGAGAATGTTACAACTGCGCGGCCCATGCGATAACTACGTGGCTGTGCCACAAATGTTAAGGGATGGTCGCATATAATGTTTAGCATATGAGTTAAAACCATAGATTAATAACCATTTTACCATATTGGATCAGTGTAATTTTTGAAGATGAATAATCCACCCGATCAAGTAGGCCCGGATACTCCTCACAGTTCTCCTGTTCATACTCCTATTCGTTCACCACCTCACTCTCCACCCAGACTCATGGAAAGTGTAAACGCAAATCAACCACCCAACCCACCAAATCCACCACCTGCCTGGAAAGCCAGATCACCTTTAAACCTAACACCTCCTTTGCATGATTTACCTCAATATTTTGAAAAAATGCTGCCCAAATTTGACCCAAATGAGAAGATGCTAGTAGATGACCACTTGCAAAGTTTCTATTTGGAAATAGAAGGATAAAGGGCTGGGGAATATGAGGATTTAGTTTGTAGACTTTTCCCACACACGCTTAAAGGAACAGTAACATTGTGGTACTTTGGTTTTCCTACAAATTCTATCCCTGATTGGGATACCTTTGAGAGGATTTTTAGAAGTAAGTATGCAACCCAAAAAACTCATGTAGCTCTCATGAAAGGACTATGCACCTTAAAGAAATAAAGAAAGGAGAAGGTGCATAGTTTCACCCAAAGATTCGTAGCCTATATTAAGAATTTTTCTGAAGCTAACAAACCTTCGGATAAAGTCCTGATTGAATATTATACCTCAGCTCTAGGACCCGAGTTGGCCATGTTTTCCAAAATGAATGCCAAGCCTACACTAGTGGAGACCTATGAGGAGGCGGAGAGAGTAGAGGCTGAAAGGGAAAGTATCAAATATTATCCCGAACAATTAGGAAAAAAAATGTGGGGAGGAAAGCTTTGTTGTTTACCAAGCCTAAGGAAGAGCAGTCACCAGATTTTGAAGGAATGACAAAAATGATGCAGAAGCTTTCTAACAGAATCATAGACTTGGAAAAGGAAAAGGAAGCCCAAAAGTTCTACAAGACTTATTATAAGAAAAGGGAAGATAACAATCAATCCCAACCCTCTCTGCACAATCCTACATCTATGAATTTAACAGAGGTAGGAATGGACAATTTCTGCACTTTCCACCAACAACCCCACTCTGAAAATAATTGTCCTCAATGATGTTGGTTATGAATCAGATGTTGGATTCTAAATCGACGGAAGATAAAGATGAAGAAAGGAAAGACAACAATACATCAACGAAAGAACAAGAGGATGAGACCATGGTTTTATGGGACTGTGTTTCATTGTTTGACGCCGAGGAGGAAAAGGTTTTGAGACATGAGGGCATCCTGGAAACAAATGTAACAACAAGAAGCCAAGGGTTGGCTAAAGAAAACAGTCTCATGCTCTCAAAGATTAAAATACTTCAAAGGAATGTTAAGAAATTTCAAAATAGCTCCTCAGCTGATAAGATTCTGGAATTTACCATCACTAGTCTAGGTCCTAGATAGACTAACATGTTTGCCAAGCCCAATGAAGAAGAAATAAATAATGGTAAACCAAATCCCACCGAACCTAAGATGGATTATGACATTGTGGAAGATATAAAGAAGGTAAGGGAGAATATCTCATTATTTGAAATGTGCAAGGTGCCGCAGCAGAAAGAAAAGCTATTTAAAGCACTTGAGGCATCAGAGGAGGGGATGCCCATCGACAATCAGCCCAAGGAAGAAGAAGAAATTGGGGAAGCAAGTATAGGAGGTAAGCCTAAGAGCAAGAATCCACCTTTTCTCCTCACTTTTGAAATTTTTAACCACAACGTACATAATTGCATGGTAGACTTAGGGGCATCAGTTAACGTCATGCCGCTGTCGGTCTGCCAAAAGATAAATGGGTAGCCTAAACCATCCACCTGGAGGGTTGTTCAGTTGGATAGAATGAATGTGAAGGTAATTGGGGAAATGGAGGATGTTCTCGTCTGCTTATCTTCAAATGATAAGATATGTCAATTTATTGATGTTGTGGTGGCTGACATACCAGAAGCTTATGGGTTTGTTCTGAGTAGGGACTGGTCGGCAAAGCTAAAAGGATATTTTGCCTCGGACTGGTCACATCTGTGGCTGTCATACAAAGGAAGACCAAATCAAATTAAAATTTTGAGGGAGCCCCACATGAAACACAATGTTACTCAGTTCGAAGAAAAAAAACGAACCAGTGGATTCTGTTTTGGGAAATTACTTTATTGAGTTAGAACCAATAAATTACCAAGTAGAAGAAGCCAGTGACACATCAGACGTTCAGGCTGATCTCCTTCAATTTTCACAGGCTGATGAAATCGATTGTTAAATAGTAGACTTAGCAGTAGAAGTAGATGTAAGTTCCCGCACAGTAGTTAGGGATTTTTGGACACTTTTTTTTTACGGTTCTAAAACGTTAGAAGGGTCAGGAGCCGGTTGTGTCCTGATTGACCCTAAGAAGAAAAAACATTTTCTTTCATGTAGGTTAGAGTTTGAATGTACAAATAACACAGCTGAATATGAAGCGTTGGTTCAAGTTTTAAGGAAAGAAATTGAATTAAAGGCAAATAATATGAAAGTGTTTGGATATTCTGAAATAATTGTAAAACAAATTTGGAAGCAAATACATTGCATTTCTCCTCATTTAAAATCTTATCAAAATGAAGTATGGGATTTACTCAAATGTTTTAATTCATTTAACATTGTATCGATTCCAAGACTTAAGAATGCAACAGCTGACTTGTTGGCCACATCAGCTGCGAGGCTTGTGCCCTCTAATAATTGGTGCTTTGTTGAATTGCTTTTCAGGCCCTCGGTTTCGGATACGATTACCAACCTACGAGTGTTCGATGACGATCATGTTAGAATAATCAACCCATAGTATTTACCCACTTAGACATTATTTCATTTATTTTGTCTTATTTGCCTAGTCCATGAGTCCCACCATGTGCAAGTTGTCAATTGCCTATCCATAGAGGTCAAACTTGCCATTATTGACTCATGGAGCACTTTGGAAAGTCTTGGAATCAAATCTTCTTTATTCCTGGCCTCCTAGGTGCCCTTCTACTTTTTCTGCTTTGTTGACTGATTTTCCAGTTTTTAAAGCACATAAGGAAAGCTAGACTAGGTGAGGTGAACCTGTTTTATTACCCTTTCATACTCCAATCTTTCCTCCATGAAAAAGCATGTATGAGCTGCCATTTGACCACTCTTTAGCTTTCCCATGCGCCCTTGCTAATTCGTGGGGTCCTTGATAGATTTGGG